>WEDG01004604.1:0-104195 GCA_017591395.1 Schistocephalus solidus
AAGGAGCCTTACAACTGATATAATCCGCCAGTCAGCAACAAAACACATTGGGCTGACCACGCGGTCCGAGTTATCCGTCAGTTGGCAACCACCAGCAAAAGCCACAACTTTAAGCGCACCGTGATAGTTTCAAGCGTCAGATTGTTTATAGTGAGGAATATGCACCGAGCTGTAGACCTCACTCTCTCACCACCACAGTCCAGACCACCGTCAGAGCAGATGTTGCGAAGTCGGAGTAGAACACATTGGCGAAACCGGATCGGCGCACCCGTATTCGCCGACTGAAATATACACTGCCGAACGGCGTTAAACTGGTTCGAAGACGTCCAGATTGGCAGACTTCCCAGCACGGTTTCTAGAAACCGTGATATAACCGGTAAATGGTGATTATTGAGGGTGTAGTCGATGACATTGGTGTGGTAGTAGCGTGTAACTCCGGTGTTTTCGAGTTGTCGTGGTGCGTGTCTAAGAAATGCTGTGTGATAAAATGCCTGCGAGAACAGGTCAGTGAAGGCGGGCGCGTCGACTATATGTCCGAGCCCCAGGCACTGACAAACCTCCGTGCGATGGATTCACCGAAGGTGAACCAGGCCAATGCGTGAGTTGAAGTTGCGAGCGCAGGTGGACAGAAATCGGTAGGCTGGGGCGTGTCATTCATGGCGTTTGCGCTAGAACAGCAGGAGCGGAGGGTGTTAATGAATGATTTTATCGTTGTGCGTGGAAATTCGCCATAACGGACGCAAGTGACCGAAATAGAAACAATACGACCAGTGATGCCGAGTACGTGCCAGAGGCAGTGGGCACGATCTACTGTGATGGTGTTCCACGCACTGGCTCACCGCTCTCATACCATTACCGAAGTAACCGACCAGACCGATCGCGTGAGGTGAATGCGGTCGCATTGAGTACAACAGGAGAATTACATCGCTGATGGTGGTTGTAGGTGGTAGTAGTGAAGGCGAAGGCAATGGTGGTTGCGGTGATTGAGGAATAACAGGCGATGAGTAGATGGATGGCGACTCATGATGGTGCGATAAGGTTGATTCCAGGAGGAGTGGGGAGCCAGAATGAGGGCTAGCAGTTGACGAGAAATTGGAAATGGGGATTGCCAGTTGCATTGCAGTCGAAGATAATGACCAGGCCGATTCGCGCGCGGAAAATGCGTTACGACAGCGCAGGCATGCTAGCAGGGCCTGGGCATTGGCGGTGTTGCAGGGCGCCGGTGACTTCGTGCCGCTCTTTAGCCCTTGGCGGCGGCGATCGGTTGGCTCGTAGTGCTGAACCAGTCTTCACCCGATCCTACCATGCCGGTCTATCTTGGGCGAGGTCTTCGGTCGCCGAGTTGATTGCAGCTGCACAAAGCGATTTCTTCAAAAGCGTCCCTTGTAGCGTCTTGACCCTACGCCAGACGAAACCCGTAGCGACATCTCCGTAGAAAAAGCTCGTGATAGCTCGTCGTCCATAACCACCAAATTAACACCTCCATCGCAGCGCTGCACCTGCCTCAGCATGGCATGGATGCTGAGGATTCGGTCCGCTCACGGACTTCCGTATCCGGGTTGTCTTGCCATCTCAGCTTCCAGTATTCTGGGGCGCAGGAGATGAAAGTGATTCAGCTTCCTGGCTTGGTTCGAGTGAACGGTTCGGTTTCCGCTCAATAAAGGAGTGTCGACAAGACGACGGCCAGCATCTTTCGTTTGGGTGTTCGGGAATTTAGAATCTGTGGCGTTCCACGCGGTACCAGCCGGCGAGCTGGCGACCAACTTTGGAAATCCGTTGAACGGCCTCGTCAATAAATTCTCGTGGTGCGCGGTATTGCTTCCTAATTAACGAAGGTCTCCACGTTTGAGCACCGTTGACGATTGATTCGAAGAACATTATTCGCGCTGGGTGGCGACTTGATTTGCGGGCTTAGCGTTTGACTGCGCTGATTGGTGTCAGAATCGACTTGGCAACTAAAGGCGAAAAGGATCCATGCTCCTTTGCCAATACTCTCTGGTGTCACGGTGTTGGGGCACCGGTCGTCGCAGTCATGGTTAGTCGTGAACCGCGTTGAGCCACCGCCGCCGACTGTTGAGGCGCCCGTCAGTTCTGTGAGCGTTGCGAACCTGCCGAGGCTGCTCATCACGGTGGCGTCCATCGGCATAGCCGAGGCATGAGGGCTGAAGGTGGGGCGTACGCAGCCGCTTTCGGTGATGCTGCGGGAATGCTTCGGATGCCGTCAGTACATCAGTGACGCGCACCCGTCATCGTCAGGTAAAGCTGACGCACCATCGTGCGTGGAGAACATAAGGACAACCAGAGCCTACATGACTTTTCACGGTCGTCGATTACCGTGTCAAAGGCTTTCGTTAAGATGTCGAGATGAATAATAAAGGGATGAGTTCGCATCTCTGACACTTCTCTTGGCAGCTGGCGGGCGGCAGAGAATCATCAGAACAATGGGTGATGGTACATTGAAGCAGGAACGGGGTCACTCGCTCTAGATGAACCGTTAAAGACGTTGAGAGGATGGGCGAGATCTTTGGCGTTTTGAGCGGCAGACCACTCCGTGAATTCATCCACAAGTTGCAGGTTTCCCTTCGTTTGAAGAGATGGACGGTGGTGCGTCGGCGCGATCGAGGAACTTGTCCTTGGCACGCCCATCTCCTGAAGAGTGGTGGCGAGTTCTGCCATCAGCCGGGGCCTGGTAACGCCGACTTCCGGGTAAAGGTTGCGTCGGATCAGTAGCTTTACCGCTCACAAATCTGCTGCGGATGGTTTCTGGGCGGAAGGCGGAAAGATCCGGTCATTGGTAATGTTACGCGGGGAACGATCAATGGCAGCATCGAGTAACGATGACAAAATTGGAACGCTTTTGATTGCATCGACCCAACGCTTTAAATTTGCGGTGCATAATCAGCAGTCGTTCCTTCCATCCGGGGCTGAGCAACGGTGCGGACACCAGTACACGGGCCTTAGAGTAGGCCGCCCGGGCTGAAGTTTTTCAATTCATTGCGGTCGCATACCCGGATTTCTTCAGCCTTTCCGGATCATCCGACATCTCGCATCTCCGGCCGTTGTTTGTGAGCGCCGAGCATCGAAAAGAAGCTGGCACTGGCGTCAGTCCGAAGGATCCATGCAGGCTTTTCGGTAGTGAGCTATTCTTCTCCGCGAGTAAGTTGCTACGATGTCGACGTCATTGTCGATCAAACCAGTCCCTGGTGGTGTCGACGGTTAGTGCGCCGTCCGGTAGCATCATCGAGGGCGGTAGGACTCGGATGGATATTTCGCTGCCAGTTGACACCATCGGTACGTTCCGCGGTATCAGCTATCATCTGAGCGTGCGGGTCCTCCCGGTTTTACCATCGTCTTGAGTTGCTGAAATCAAAACAGTGAGCGAGCGACAAAACTTAATAAAAAGAGCATGTAGCTTTCATGGCGGCCTCTATCGCGCGCGCTTTCGATGAGTTACAGCGTCGGAGCCTCCATCTGGAGAGATGACGAGGGCGGTGATCTGTCCAACCATCGGCATCGCGGAATACGCCTATGGTTACCAGCGCGTCCTGTCGATCTCTGCCTCCGATCATACGCCATACCATGCATAAATCATCACGCCATAATGAGTGTTGGCATACCGTTTATCGCCCTTCCTTAAGAATTCATGCTATTAAAATACCGAAAACAGGCTAAGTTCGTATGGCGTCACATCATGGTAAGCAAGCGAAATTTGTGACACCTTAGTGACGCTAAGCAAATAATGCGGATAGCATTCCTATTTAAATTTCTCTCTTGCTAACCTTGGCAGTCCCTTAATAGTATTTTTAACCCAATCTTAGCGACCGGTTAATAGCTATGAGTTTAGTGTGCTCGTGATCTGATTGTTTGACTGGCCACAGCCTGCACGAGTGTATCGAATTGACTACCACACTTCCCGTATTATAAAACGCCGGAGACCAATACCGGCGCCCCTGTGCAGCAGGATTTCCATATAATTCATCTTCAGGTGACACGTGTGGTCAAGGCTTAGGTGCCTACATTAGTGAAAGCCACCTCAGGTGTCAAAGCCTTGGCCTGCCCGAAAGTTCTTGTACATTTCATGTATGTGTGCGTGCGTGAACACCCCATACTGAGAGCTTCAAGCCCTGCATGCGAAAACCTCCACTGCTGGGCAGTTTGTCGAATTCTCAAAATTGCCAAGTTATGCTCGTAAAATTCATTTGGGTGTGTGCGTTTGATGTGGGCCTAGGTGCCTACCCCCCTCCTGCCTCCAGTTATCTTGACTTAGTTATGAAACCCGGTTCTGGGGTGTTAAGGATAGAGTTCGATAGACGCTGCACACAAATCATCTTCATGTGCACACCCACAGTAAGGCACATGCTGGGCTTCGTCCTTGATGACTTTTAAACTATCATGTGTGTCTACGTCAATGCAGCCTGAGGAGAACACTGATACGAATCAGTCAACCACATAACTGTCCTTTACTAAACCGTTTGGGTTAGCCCTGGGTGAATGTAATGCTATCGGAATCCTAAATTGTTAAAAGGTTGTATGCAAATCAACCTTCCTTTGAATTAAATCCTGCTGTAAGTTCGAATCTTACTGTCCGGTCTGATTGCATTATTTAAACAAAGTGATTGAGATTACAGCTTTCCTAGACCTCTGACATGCGACTACATCATTGCAGACCGGTATCTAGACGCTCCTATTTTAAGCGCAAAGACATTCTGTGCAACTGTAATTGACAAATACAATCCGCTGAAAGATGCCGAATCAGTGAGCCAACATTTAGCTGGGCACGGATAAGAAGTTGTGGTTTTAAGGTGGGCGCAAGTCAGTAAACCATGCACGCAGACCTTCGTAATGCGCATCCAGATCGACGTTTCGGTTGATACTGTTTGTACCGGAGTGCCAAGCTTAGAGGAATTCGCGTGCCTGTTTGGTGCTAGCCATGGCGAACAATTCAGTCCCCTCTCAATTGAAGTGGTGGTCGCAATCAACGGCGAGCGCAAACACGATAGACAAGGGATCGCGTCGGCACCTAGGTAATGGTTCACAGTACAGCATCAGCAACTCGCATGCTTTTATTCAAAGAATTCAAGGCCTTACTGTAAGTCCTGATGAAAGCATTCTATCGTTTGATGCGGTTGTTCTATTTTCCTCAATATCACATAACCTGGCAAGTGAGAACGTAGCTCGACACCTAGAGGAAAATTCCACAGACATTCAAACGCAGCACGGTTGAGACATGCTTGGGCTCTGCCTCAAGAATTATTGTCAATTCAATGACAATTACTACCAACAAGTCAAGGGCACTCCAAAAGGGTTCACCGCTATCGGGGCTACCCGCCAAGCTTGTCTAGAAGAAGCTGTGGTTCAGACCCTCGGGTCAAAAATGTGGCTCCATTACGTAGATGATACGTTCGTTGTGATAAACAACTGTGAATTAGAACGGCTGCAGCAAAGTCTTAGTAGGGTCTACCCCGCCATACAATTCCCTCACGAAGGAGCAGCAGGAGACAGCCTTCCGTTTCTCGACGTCATTGTGTACAGATTGAGCGATGGAAATCTCGCAACCAGCGTCCATTGAAAAGACTCCAATACCGAAATAATCCTCAACTATGGGAGCAACCATCCTGTGGCCCACAAACGAAGCTACGTTCCAACTTGTTTTCACTGCGTTTTCCAGTACTGTAACAGCGAGTATCTACTTAAAAGAGAACTTACCTATTTATATCAACTAATCCGATCTAACGGATACCCCATGAGCTTCGTGATGTCTGGGATGTCCATGCAGACCTATTTAGGGACAGCACTGCTTGCTTTCTCGCGAAGGAAGTGGCTAGAAAAGATAATCTTAACAAATGCTGGTTATCACGTCTTCTGCAGCCGGACGCGGCTCGCAGATCGCAAAATACACATTCGTTAAACTCAAACAAACAACAATACCCCCCGTCACCGTCCCATGAGCCGTACCCTCCGCGCTGCTCGGGTGAGTCCGCTCACACAAGTAGCCTGGAATGTTCATTCTCTTTTAGACAATCCTAGGAGCAACCGGTCGGAACGGAGGACTGCGCTAGTCGCTCGGAAATGGGTGCGCTACAAGGTGGATACTGCTGCTCTCAGCGAGACCCGATTCTCTGAGCAGGGTCAGCTGGACGAGGTGGGCACCTTCTTCTGGAGCGGCCGGCCAAAGGCAGAGCGACGTGACGCTGGTGTTGCCTTTGCCATCCAGAACAACATCGTGGGACGTTTGCCCTGTCTGCCGCAGGGTATCAATGATCGTCTGATGAGCCTCCATCTGTCTGTTCGGGGAGACAAGTTCGTCACCACCATCAGCGCCTAAGCTCTCCCCAATGACGAGCTCTGATGCGGCGAAGGACAAATTATACGAGGACCTGCACGCCCTGCTGGCGACTGTGCCGAAGGTGGACAAGTAAATTGTCCTTGGTGGCCTCAACGCCCGCCTCGGAAGAGACCACGCTACCTGGCAGGGAGTGCTGGGTCCCCATGGTCTCGGTATCTGTAACGATAATGGCCTCCTTATTCTGCGAACGTGTGCGGAACACCGTCTCCTACTGACCAACACCTTCTTCCACCTTCCGAGGCGGGAGAAGGCCACGTGGATGCACCCTTCGGTCACGGTGCCACTGTGGAGACACGATTCTGACAACTGCGAAAAATCATCCAGCCCACCGTCCTCGATGTCTTCGGACGCGCAGGCCATCAACACCAGGACTGGTTTAATGACAATGACGCCGACATCAGCAACTTACTCGAGGAGAAGAATGGACTACACAAAGCCTACATGGACCTTCGGCTGACGTCACCAAATCAGCCTTCTTGAGATGCCTCCGCCTTGTACAGCAAAGGCTGCGGAGATGCAGGAAGTCTGGATGATCCGAAAGGCTGAAGAAATCCAGGGGTATGCGGACCGTAATTAAATGAAAAACTTGTTCAAAGCGATTAAGGCCATCCGCGGCCCCTGTATCAAGGGGAGCGCACCAGTGCTCAGCTCTGATGGCACAAAATTCTAACAGAGAAATCACAAATTCTGAAGGACTGAGCCGAGCACTTCAGTAGTGTCCTTACGTGTTTATCAGCCATCTCCGATGCTGCCATTGACTGGCTCTCTCAACCGGGCACGAACAATGACCTGGATCTCCCACCTTCCCTACAAGAAACCATCCGGGCTGTTCAACAGATTTACAGCGTGAAAGCTCCGGGATCCGACGCAATCTCCTCGGAAGTATACAAGCACGGTGGGCCACGGCTCATGGCGGAAATCTCAACACTCTTCCAGGATATGTGGTGCCAAAGGACAAGTTCCTCAGGATTTCAAAGACGCGACCATCGTCAATCTCTACAAGTGGAAGGGGAACCGGCAGCTCTGTGATAATCCCAGAGGCATCTCGTTGCTCAACATCACCGGGAAGATCTTCGCCCGTATCCTTCTCAATCGTCTGAACGGTCACCTAGAGCAGGAACTGCTCCCGGAAAGCCAATGTGGCTTCCGCCGACACCGCGGACTAACTGGCATGCTCCTCGCCGCCCGCCAGCTATAAGAAAATTGCCAGGAGATGTGAACCCACCTCTACACTACCTTCGTGGATCTGACTAAAGCCTTTGACACGGTGAATTGCGACGGAATGTGGAAAGTCATGCAGAAATTCCGCCGTCCTGAGCGTTGCACGCACATGGTACGTCAGCATCATGACGGGATGACGGCGCGCGTCACTGACATTGGGACGGTATCCGAAGCATTCTCAGTGACAAACGGAATGGAGCATGGCTGCGTACTGGCCCCCATCCTCTTCAGTCTCATGTTCGCTGCTAGGCTGATGGATACCTACCGCGATGAGCACCTTGGGATCCGAATCGCCTAAGAAATGATGGGCACCTTCTAAATAGTCGGCGTACGCAGGCCCCGACGCACGTGTCTACGACTACAGTGCATGACTTGCTCTTTGCGGACGACTGCGCCTTTGACACCGTGACAGAGGATGACATGCAAAGGAGCATGGACCTCTTCGCCGCAGGCTGCGCCTATTTTGGGTTAACAATCAGTGCAGCCAAAACGGTGGTCATGCACAAACCGCCACCCAGTGTGGAATACAGCTCTCCCCGAATCAATGCCAATGGCGCTCAACTTAAAAATGTGGAAAAAATTACTTATCTGCCAAGAACGCTTTCACGCAACATGAAAAATCGATGACGAAGTTGGTCAACGGATCTCCAAAGACAGTCAGGCCTTTGGCCGGCTACAGGCCTCCGTGTGAAATCGCCATGGTATTCACCTGAACACCTAACTGAAGATGTACACGGCCATCGTCTTGACGACACCCCTTTACGGAGCGGAGACCTAGACCGTCTACTTTAACCAAGCCAGGAAGCTGAATCACTTCCATCTCAGCTGCCTCCACATCATACTGAAGCTAAGTTGGCAAGATATGATCCAAGACACGGAAGTCCTGGAGTGGCCAGGAATCTTAGGCAAGTGCAACTGTGATGGAGCGGCTACTTGGTGAGAATGGACGACGAGCGACTACCCAAATGACTTTTCCACGGAGATGTCGCTACGGGTGCGCGACGACAGGGACGTTAAAACGACGCTACAAGGACACTTTGAAGAAATCTCTGAAGCAACTGCAAATCAACCGGGCTACCTGAGATGACCTCGCCCAGGATAGACCGGCGTGGAAAATATCCGTGAAGACTGCTGCAGAAATATATGAGGCCAAGCGAATCGCCACTGCTACGGCCAAAAGGGTGGCTCACAAGCCACAAGCACCACAGATCAACACCGCCAATGCCCAAGCCCTGCCAACGTGCTCACGCTGTCAACGCATATTTCACGTGCGAATCGGCCTGGTCGGACATATTCGAACTCAATGCAACAACAATCCCATACTATCAAGCTCTGCTACACCTGCCTCAGACCCCACGTCGACGACGACCACCCCCACCTCCCCACCTGTTGCGTCGAGCACGGCGACGAACACCACTCGCCTCACTCCCGCCAACTCAGTGGCCAACTCTGACTACCTGCTAACTCCAACACAATCACCATTACTAGTACCAGCGGTGGGTACTCGATACTAACCTGTCCTCAGTGTGATCGCACATTCACCTCACACATTGGTCTGGTCGGCCACCCGCCAATCAATCGCACAGGGACCGGTTAACTGGTGCCTGGAGCACCAACACATAGCAGGGACCGCTGCCTTCAATTCACTCACTGCCCACGCACATTCGCTTATCGCATGGGCCTGATTGGTCACATGCGCACCCACGAAAGCGGAATACACAGGGTTGCCAGCACATTTTGCGCACCTTTCAGCACTTCCCATATTCCTCCCATGATCTCGACTAGCAGTAACAGCAGCAGAGCCCCCAGACTCCGTACCTCCCGACTTATCCTGTCCTCATTGCCGCAACACATGCACATCACTCAACGACCTGGTCGGTCACTTATGAATCCATCGCGCAGAGACCGGCGATTAAGTGCGATGAGCACCAAGATGCGCCCTCCGTACTCGAATGAACTGTCCACACTGCCCACACACATTCACACACCGCATGGAGCTATTAGGTCACATGCGTCTCCATGAAGACCTGCGGTAGAACACCGCCATCTATACCACAACACTACATCTCTCCTCATCAGCCTATCCACCTCATATGACCACACGCAACACCACAAAAAGCATGTGCTCAGTCTGCATAGCTGATTGAGAGGCAATTATGATCCTCGGCTCCTTCTCCTTGTGGCTCCTCTGTTGCATGTGTGATCTGAGATTGAGAATAGCATGGGGCGACAAACGCCGTGGGTTGGAATGTGTCCAACTGACAATTGCAATCATACCTCGCAGTCAGTCCAATGTGTGTTTTTGTGTCGAGTGGCTGACTGGCGGCCCGAGAGTCAGGCTGCAATGGCTCATTCTTAATGTGGCCTTTATGGCACTCCCACTCCATGGGATCCGAGTCAGGTGTGGTGGCAAGCCCAGGGGCAGCTCCGGCCGCGCCATTCACCTGCGCCCTCTCCTACGTCTGGTCTTCTTGGCTCTGTCATGACACCGGGCTCAGGTGGGGGAGGAGGAGAGAGTGCGGTAGCTGCAGCGCAAGGCCCTTATCACTTAAAACTAATCCACGCGCAGGTCACCGTCCCTGTAGCACCCTCCTCTGGAGCATACGGTGGACATCTTCACACTACGAGAGTCGAACTGACGTGCATTGCCCCCTAAACCGGTTGTGTGGTTGATGCGCTGGACGAACATGGGGGCTAAATCTAGGTTCGGCAGGCGTTATTGTTCTGGGATGCTCTCCCATAACAAATGCTGAGCATGGGCGTTGCGCGTGCCCAACATGGGCACGCATAGGAGCAGGCTCATGCCGCATCCAACTCTCCCACTCCGTGGGAGATGCTTCATCTGTGCCTGACCCCGCCTTCGATTTTCTGGAGTATGGCTTGACACGGGGCACGGTCGGGTTAGGGAAAAGAGCGTGTGGTAGATACCGTGCAAGTCTACTGTCACTTAAATCTAATTTGCGCACTAGCCACCGTCCCTGCAACAACCTTCTATGGAACATACAGTGGACAACGTCGGACTATGACGGTCGAACTGTCTTGTGCCGGCGTATGTATGGTACTAGTTAAGGGAGGCACCACATCAACACACACTACACTACCTACATAAATACAAACACAAAACCCTCACCATCATCACGTACCTGAGACTATAACGGTCTCCTAGAAACAGTGGGTCGGAAGGCTGTGTATGCTCTCCTTGACATCTTCGGTCGCTACACTGCGAACGCTCTTGTTTCAAAGAGTGAATAATTCAATCAACCGCTGCTTAAGCCGTTATTTATTTTCCTAATTGGGAAGAATAATTAAAAAATTTGAATCAGTATACTAACTGAAAACTAGCTTGCAAGACGAAGCCATTGCTTGGAAAAACACAGGAAACGAGGGTAACTAAGAGAGTACCTGTTACTATCAGTTTAACTAAACTCGGGCCTGCATCCGATTCGCTGCTACCTACAAGCATCACTTCACAATAAGGTACTCAGAAACCAACTGGTCATGCTCCATTCCTCGGTGGCTGTCAGAATTCCGGAACATGCTCAAACACCCGAGACACTGTCTAGTCTTTGCTTTAACCTCATTTTTTTCAACCAGCACCAATATAGCACCTATCTGATTTGGGAAAGGTGAGAGATAAATCCATCATACTTAACCACCATCCTTAAGATAAATTTGATACATCTACATAAGTACACGCCCTTATGGCCACGTTTTCAAATATGAGGCAGCGAATAAGTCCTGTTTACGCAAACATGAAAGACGCTGCGTATATGCGGACTAATGAGGCCATACTAAGTTTACGTGAGCGCGGATGACATATAAATATCAAACATGATCATCAAGGGAATTCTCGAGTGTGTGATAAATACTACAATGGAGTGATTAGTTTACAAATTCTTTTTCCCGGAATCAATTTCAATGAGGCAAAGGCAAAGAAGTACGCAGAATTTTTTGACGTCATGCAATTTCGTGGCCTCTTATTCAACTGCATACGGTCCTTGTCTATTAAAAAGACGAAGTAAACTGTCCAATTAAACGTCGACCTAGAGGGTCGAAACGTTATTGGCAGACAAAGTAGGGAAATATGGGTCTGATATGTGGGCGCGCATGGTGAGGGAGAAGAGGGGGGGGGGTTAACTAAGCAAGCCCATTCAGATTACAGTGAGAACATTTCAAGTGTGCTTGAAAGCACAACGCGTGGAACAGTAGTTGGTCATGCAGGGAGGGGAGTGGGAGGACGGCAGGGGGCATGGAGTTACGTCCATTATCGATCCTTACCGCGGCAGTGCGAGGTTGATCACATGATCCAGTTGCTTACAGAGTTCTGGTTTTCTTTGACATATTGCAGCGGCCTCTGCAAAGCGCAGGAGACACCCAATCGTCGTCCGAAGGACGACCTTAAATGCAGTCATTGGGTCCACTGTATGGCCAGTGTCCACCGGGGCTTCGCAATTGAACTCTTGGGTAGCTTATTTTCCGCCCATAACAGCCACTTCGGCCTAGGTTCAGCTGACCGAGATGCCAACTGCCTTTGCGTGCGCCCAATTTATTTGCGCAACTACAGGCAAACTCATAAATACAGTGTGATCTGGCGTGCATAGGCAAATTGTCCTTAGTTGGTCTAACTGGATTAGCCGTTGTAGTGCTTTTGAATAACAGTCTAGAGGCGGTGAACATTGGTTTAATCGTGCATTTGAGCCGTCGCTTGATCACTTTTGACACACTATAACACTTGAAAGGGAGGAAGATGATCAGCGGCTTTTTTGGCATGGATATTTCGGCAGGACTTTCTTGTCTAGGATGGCAGTACTTATCGATGACTCTTCACGATTTAAGGTCAAGGTCAAGGGCACATGATCAATTTTTAAAGACAAGTGAAGCTTTGATTTTTACCATATTTCTTGGTAATAACAGTGAATTTTCGATTAACCATTGGTTGAAAAAGTTCTTTTTGCTGTCCCATATTATTCGTGACAGCCCAAATAAGCAGTGGGATAAATTAGTTGCACCTTTCAAAATTATGGTTTGAATCCGTGCCCGGCCTGTCGTTTCCTATTTTCTGTAGGAAATCAGCTGCAGTGTTAGTCTTTTATGCATACTGTTATAAATTATTCTCTCTTTTTCTCCATTACTGAAAACAAAATTCTGTCTAGTAGTTTACGATTTTCCGGAAGAGCTTTGCAAAAAGACACAAGCTTGCAGCCCCCCTCCATCCTTGAGCACTAGAGTTATCGGAGGAGATATATCAGGCGCTTGTGAGTCTTTACAGTCTTCTCCAGATATTATAAATTCTAAAATTCCTTTGCGTACGCTAAACATCTGCGCTCGCTCAGTCGTACTGCCCCAATATTAGCCACCCTGTTTTTCTTGATAGAAGTCGACTTCATACTGTCAAGGAAGGAGATATGTAGAAAATTCTGTCGAAAATGGTATTGCTCAGATTCCCCTAAAGTCACCCCAATGCAGGGTAAACTTAAAAATTTTTAAACTGTGGACAAGCAACACAGAAATGACTACTCATATTCTCATGTTAAACAAGTCACATTCAATGTCATCTGTACGGAAACCGACTCTGATTGATCTTGGAGGATCTCCGGACAACAGTACATCTCTTATTTTCACACCCTTTCCAAGTCCGCCAGTAACTCCTAGTAAATAAACGTCGATTGTTAGCTGAAAGTCAAATCCAACTAACGTCTCAGGCGCCCGAAAATCGAAGAAATTTAGCTTCTCCGCGAAAAATACGCTTTTACGATCGCCTGCTTCTTCCCCAAATCAGGTTGTCGACTTCCATACCCGAGAAGCAAGTATACTTGATATAATCTTCTGCAAAGTTTGGCCTCCCTTTGATAGTGTCATCTTTAGGCCCACTAGAGAGTTCAGACCGCCAAATCGTTGTTTCTACACTACAATTCGAAACTAATGACACGTTTTCCAAAGTATATAGCTTTTTCTTTAATTTCCGATCGCCCCTTTTGACAGAATTATTGATACATCTTAATTCCCACGACTGGTATGATTTCTTTCAACGTCAGTATGTGAATACCTGTACGAAGTTTTGGATCTCATTCATTCTCGTTTTGTTCCCCATAACAAAATAATTAGTGTCGCGGATGATGTTTACCTTCCTTTTTTTCTCTTTTCGCAGTAGGTTACGTTAACTCTCTCGTCTATTCCATCTGCAAAACAACATTTCCGTTATGCCCTTCATTCGACGTATTTTTGAGCCGGCTAAGAGGCCGTCCGAAGGAAAGCGGCTAGCCGATGAGGTCAAATTTGTTGAAAACCATTCGTTAAACGTCGCAAAACGTTTTCCCAGACAGTACGAACCCATAGAAAATCACGGCAACCCGTCCTTCGAGACACCCTAGGAAATCCCATATTTGACGAAATGTTGACGGCGGATAGCTTCAACATTGTCTTGTCCAGAGCATTTATTAAAAATTCGACCGCTCTACTTCGGACCATCCGGGGTTGGACCGGTGTCGTCCTCGAACCCATGACTTTTACCCTCTGGAATTGCTGGGAATGCGCATTCCACTATGGGTCATCTCACAGAAATGCATCTGCACGCGCGTTTCTCACGCTGCATGCCGCGAACGATGCTCGACAATGTTCCGCATTGACTCTGGCTACAGAGATCTCGTCAGAGCTGAGTGATCCATGTCCGTGATAATTTTGCTCAGTTCTTATCTATCTTCCTGTTGAAGCTGATTGGACAGAATATAACTAAGCTGGATGGGAGGTTATAAATGCATGAAGCTTTTCATGTCACTTTTACTTAAATACACTTTCGCTAATTAATCGTGTCCTCTTGCACTATCACGTTTAGGTTGGGACAACCGTCGATTAAGCATTCGCTTCGTGCGTCATTTAAGTTCCAGGCCGGGTCATAACAGGAATGTGACCCTAACCATCGGGAATTTATAAGTTTCTCTCCAACTTATGTCTTACATACATCGTTTCCCCACGATCTATGATGTCTTCATAACCTATGCCTCCGTAATTCAATCCCCAAACAATTGTGTCATATTGCGCGCTCATTTCAAATCACTTCCGTTTCGTTTGCAGTAAACCAACCTCAGAATTGAAATCTGAATACTGAGCAGTGCAGTCCTCAGATTTCTCACTGATTCTCATGCCAACTAGCCCACCTGAGCGCATTATATTGATTTCTTCTAACTCAATTACCTAATCTCCATTATTCTTTCGTTCTACGCTCAGAAGCAAACCAATCTACTGCTTCTTATGCCCTCGCGGAGCAGTTTTGTTTCTCCTGCACATATTTTTTTAAAAAAAGATGAGCTTCGCAGCCGGCTTTCGTCCCCTCTTGAGTTCGACCATCATTTAGAAATATTGACGACTCCAATCGCTTCCTCGGTCTTTGCGGTTCTCTTCTTTCTTGACCCTTTGCAAACGGCTACAACCTTGTTCACCATCGCGTCTGCCGCGCCTTAAGGCGATGGTGCTAGCGGTTCTATTTTTCTCCCGCCATCGACCCTACACGGACTGTTGACGATTGTTTCGGGTTCATCTTTCGATGGTCTGAGAAATCAGCAATGAGAGTATCATGGTCACTTCTCTGGCAATTCTACCATGAACTTTACGATTTCTAAGGTCCTTTCCTCATTCGCCCCTTAGCGTACGGATGATGCCTGCAAAGGTTTCCCTTGTCCAGCATCCTTGACGATTACGCTTATAGCTAGTCGATATACATTGTGCTCACACCTGCGGTTGTGAAAAGAAGCCCCTGTCGTTACACGATTATTCCACAATGAGGAGCGTTTTGAACCCTCATACGCTCTCAGCAGCATGTCCGTCCTACATAACGCGTATGTTTTTCTCCCAGGCGTGGCCGTGTTTTCTCCTTAAAAAATCCATAAACCCCAGTAAACATATGTCTTTTCCATAAAAATGTCCAAGGAATTTATTTTTACTGTCTGCTCTTTCATATAATTTTCGACCACACTGATTTGTGTCATTTTTCATCACCAAGAAGCTGGCCTAATATCCATAACTTAACTGTAAACTAATTCACACTCTTTGTAGTTTATTTATTTTCCAACGACAGTGCCCTTCCCGGTACTAAAAATAAGACATCTATTCCCGCGTCGTTTGAAATCTGTCTGAAATTCGCTCATCTACTAGCGTTTTTTATTTCGATCAGTAATCGGTACCTGAAGTTACGCCTCGACGAAGAAAACTGTAATCTAACATGTGGGAAACCTTCCGCTCTAAGATAAGTCAAAAGTTGAATACTATTTGAAGTTTTTTACAATGCTAATCAAAACAATTTTGCTATAATAAATCAAAAGTTGAAAAATATTTGAAAAATTTTTGACCACGCTTGTCAAAACAAATCTTGCTATATTGCTGTATTAGCTTCGTTGTACCTTACCACCCAAAGCCTCGTATACTTCCATCGAATTAACTCAAAAAATGATTGACAGTATAGTTACTATCGATAAAAGTGACCTCACTTTCATCTCTCGTATACAATCGTTTGTAGAAAAACACGAATCTCTATTAACGACCCTCGATTATCTGTTAAATGCAAATTCCTTCACAAATAACCTCACGAGCTCTCCAAGAATAGAGTCTATCGTAAATTTGTTTTCCTCCAAAGTTGCCGATAGTTCAAAAGGTAGACTTCGTATAATTATCCACAATTTCCCACCAGCCATAAACCCAACGTCAACCATCCGGCATACTAAACACTCCTGTGGCCTTAACATCCAAATCCATCAAATGACACAAAAGACCAGTATTAGTAACATTCTTTACCCAAACCGAGGTTGAAATAATACTAAATAATCCTGCATTAAAGAAAAGATTCAAAACCCTTAAATACTTCTTTGGTCCAGATTTAACCCCAATGCCGCGAAGATAACTCCAGAAAAAAAAACCTGAACAGACAAGATATAATCAACACAGAATTCCTAAATGCTGTTTTGTTTTCATCATCTGCTCTTTTTATTTATATTTGTTGACCACACTGATATACGTTACTTTTCAACGCCAAGAAGCTGGGCTACTTTTCATAACTTAACTGTACACGACTGCGCATTCGTTTTATTTTCTGCCAATGACAGTGCCCTGCTGGGTACTCAAATAAAAACATCTATCTATAGATTGGAAACGTCGTGAGGCCACATTTGGAGTATACTTTACTAACCTGGAGACGCTGGACAGTTAAATATTTGAACAGTCTCGAAAAAATTTAACAGAGACCCTGCCAATACACGGCCCCACCCTTATGCGGGACTAGGAGGTGAGACGGGGCCTTCGCCCACTGTGCAGTACAGCCTTGAAAAAACTGAATATTGACAATTCATCTATGCACCAATTTTATGTCTAAATTTATTTACTAAGAATGTAAATCATGCAGATTTGCCTAGGAAAATGTCTAATTTTATTTGTGTGGGTTATTAAGTCATCATTTCATGACGTGATAATAATTTTTGTTCAAGCTGATGATTTTGAGGACACTTTACCGTTGAACGGACTGCATACCGCGTCCTTGGTTTTCATTGCAGCGTTCTTTATCGCTATTTGACAGACTGTCGTACGAAATCCACTGCCTTTTACATGTTTTGTGTCATACTGAAGTATTTAAATGGCATAATTTTCAGCTGCCACTGAGGAACTAGATGTTAAATAAGATCCATTATGTGATTGAAATATCTACTGACAGACTGCTTCTTGCATATGCAGCAATATAAGTTACATGTTGATTTTATCACTGCTTTCGAGGTCAATATGAAACGAAACTACTAGGAATTCCACCGAAACACGATTTACGATTGGAATGGACGTGACAATAGGGCATATTACGCCACCACTAAGGATCCCTCTGTCCCGTCTACATCATCCCTGGTGGCAGAAGAATCTCTGGAACAGCAAAGGCCCGAGCTAAGCCCAGAGGTCTACGTGGGTAGGTATTTTGTACGTGGATGATAAGGATTTCCAGGGAACGTTGAGGTCAACGAAGGCTGATTCCAGTTTGGGGGGAAATTTTTGGACAGAATTGCGGGAATTCTGCTTGAAGGCAAAACTGCCTCGCTCCACGCTGAAGTTGTGTTTAAAAATGCTTCAACCGTACCACGTGTAGGTGCAAAAGGATCCGCAGTCACTTTTGCAAACGCCTCCAACTAGCCTTACCAAGCCCTTATTCAAGGGGAGCTACGTGCACTTGAGCCTTGAGTGTGGTATTTTGCATAAGTTGAAAGCTCGTCAGTCAACCAGCATTCCCCAACTGCGTATTTAGCTCCATATTGATGGAATGAAGCTGTTTAAAGGATCTGCTCAGTGCCACTGGCCAATCCTTGGCCATGTTAGCCATCCCAGCATTGCACAACCATTTTTGTCGGAGGATATTCCAGTATTTTTAAGTCACAGCCTTTGGATAAATTTCTGGGGAATGTGTAGCAGAACTAAAGTACATCCTCATAAGTGGCCAGAAAGTTCCCAAAACGGACAACGTAGTGAAATTGAAGATGATTTATATTATCTGCGACCCCCCTAGCCACTTTTATGTCAAAACATTTGAAGCGCACAATGGCTATTACGGCTGCGACTGGTAATTTGTATAATTAATGTAACAGGCACCAAGGTAGGTGCTGTCATGCTGGGAGCCCCATGGAATACTGCACGACATTCTGAGGGCCCTGTGGGCATCTGTGGGATGACACGTCATTTCGATTGAGGATCCAGCGAGAATACTACAGAGGTACCTCCCTGTTCGATGAATTACCCATTTATATGGTGGCCTCCTTCCCACTTGATTATATGCCCCTCGTCTGCCTGGGGTCATGTGTTAGCTATTACATACATGGCGGCTGGCAATAGGCAAGATGTTTTTCACTCGGAACGCCTCCATCAATATACAGTCAATATCTTTTAGGGGAATGTTCTCGCAGGTGCGGAGCATTGCGAAATGTAAACGTTAGACACTTCAAACTACCCATGCACCATCTGTTAAGATGACGAAATGACGAATGCTTGAAGTGCAGATGGAGAGTGGTACACTCCTGTTAGTTCATGGAAATTTTTAGAAAATATTTATATAGGAAAACAATTGGCTACTTAATAGAAGAAGTACTCCAAATGGGGACTTCAATAGAACGGATGATGGCTATGATGGCCGATCAAAAGCTTATGACCACCAGATATCAAATTCAGTCAAAAGTCTTGCCTTTTTCCCTGTGCACGAACGATATTTATGATGGCTTCATATCGAAGTTTAGCGCTGATACCGACATTGTAGAACAAACGGTAGGTTAACTGGCGCAACAGTTCCACCTTGTTAAGATAAAATATATATATATCTGCAATCGATGGAATGAGCGAGTAGATCATCAGAAATATTCTGACGGCCATGCGTGGACCACCGATATGTC
Source organism: Schistocephalus solidus (assembly GCA_017591395.1). Classification (NCBI taxonomy): domain Eukaryota; kingdom Metazoa; phylum Platyhelminthes; class Cestoda; order Diphyllobothriidea; family Diphyllobothriidae; genus Schistocephalus; species Schistocephalus solidus. The sequence goes on from WEDG01004604.1 coordinate 18,967, forward strand.
TCAACTTCTGTTGTTCTGGTTCGTTGAGGAAGCTGTCTTTTATAGGTAGCCCGTTATCCGCATTCGTCAGTGGAAGGTCTAATTTTTTATTCTGACATTCACCGAAACGCCCATTATGGTACCTGCCATGATGAGTTATTCGGAAAACATTCATGAAATTTTTTCATGGAAACAGACCATTGTCGCGGCCGAACTAAACACTGTGGCAGTGCTGAGAAGGTCAAGCATTTTGCATTGAATGGTTTCAATACATTTATTTAGCTTCCCCTGTAGACAACCTTTACCGGCATGAACCTCCTGCTTCCTCAATCGGAAGGCACGATAACTACATTTGATAAATTAAATAAATCTTACCTAGAAGCCAGTTTAAGCTTTTTTGAATTTCAACGCAGAAAGTAAACTATAAATTTTATGTCTAGTACACTGGTTTTTAAATACATCAGCTGTAAACCCATCTATACATACCGTTTCCAAATTTCTTATTTTTTATTTGAGTATGAAAAAACGACTCCAAAATATCCTTTACGGACTAATTAGCCTCCTAATACCTATCTTAGCTATAACTTCACTCGCTAAACAATCGCCTTGGCAAGTTTCTTCTGATCTAACTTACTTTTTTATAAACCTTCCCAGTAGAAAAGAGATGACGAGGATGATATATACTGACTAAACGCTAGCACCTTTTGTCATATTTTGTTACACTTTTAATTTCCGTGTTTTCAATAAAGAATCTCATTCCTATAATTGCATTCCAGTGACATAAATCATCGCTAGGGATGGCTGACCTTATGACGCAAGGTTGTTGGGTCGTTAAATGTGATTGCTTTTAGTTCACACCACCAGACATTGCTGGAGTATATCGCTGGGCTATCTTCTGTAGGCCTTAAGGGTTGTTATGTTCCACATTTCGAGGTGCAGCTGAATGTAAGTGATTAAAGAATACGTGAATGTGGGCAAAGGTAAGAATGCAAAATGGGTGGTGTCGCCTTGCGCATTTTATATTAGACGGGTTAACGCGGAATGTTTGCACAAGTCCCCGTCCCCAGCCTCGTCATCCACCCCGTCATGCGCCCCGTGTGCTTGACAGGAATAAAGGGGCGGGTGCTACCAGGGATCTTTGCTCCAAATCGCTGGGCTACTTCCCGTGAGTCTTAAGGGTGTTGATATTCCAAATTTCAGCGTGGAACAAAAAGATGCACCTAACTGCAGTGAAAAACGATATCGTGGAGGGGGGGTACAAAAACGAACTAGAGGGCGTCCCCTTGCACATTAATTCTGAGACGGGGCCATACAGGATTTTCGCACAAGACCGCTTCCCAACCCCGTCTCCAGCCCTGTCCTCTTCCTGCTCTTCCTACCCCACAGGGTTGCTGAGTCTCTACACGGAGGGTACAAACAGAAGATCCCCTGCTCGAGCCACTAAAATGGATAAGCGCCAAAATTATTTGCTATATATAACCTGCCTACTAAATCTTAATTTGTTCCCTTTTAGTAATAGGCAAATGTGCGTGGATCTCCTGCAGGCATTCTGCATCTTGAAAGTATTGGATTGTTCCCGGTTTTGAGGATTTTTTTTAATTTGCTACCACAAAAAATCCTCGAGGTTATCAATTAAAATTGCGCGTTCAGCAGACAAGAATGGCTTTGTAAGAGTTCTCCTTATTTGTCAGAGTGGTCAAACCATGAAATACCCGCCATGCAGATGTTGTGATTTTGCTATTACTGGAAAGTTTTAGAAGGACCCTTGGCAGAGTTATGTTATGGTCACTTTTGAACTATTGCAACCTACATGGTTAATCTGAACGCCAATATAAATTATGCGTTGCAAACATGGTACCAGAAGGCTCATACCCATTTCTTTCAATAAACTGAGCTGAATTGCAGTCCCTTCATTAACCACAGTCAAGAGCCTGATCTGATGTTGCGCATGACTTCAAACCAAGTACCAATGTTCCAATCACTGTTGCATTTTAAATATCGTACACCATTTTTTATATGGAAGAAGCACATTAAAGTAATTAAGAATCTCTGAAGCCTATTCGTCTTCGGTACATTACAATTTTCCTCGAACTTTGGTTTGTGCTTCGATGAAGGCGATTGTATGAATTTTAGTTTGCGAATGGACGTACGGTATGTCGGGGTATGAGTTGGCCTATTCCTCCATTCCTTCTTTATCATATAAATCAAGTTGCAGGATTCTTCTTTAGTATCTGAACAGCAAAATATAACTGTATATTTTAATGGTCAGTTGTCCTCCATCCTATTTTTTGCGTCGTGAAAGCTTTCGCCTAATGTATAGCATCTCGTAAATTCATGAACAAAAAAGCCAGAAGGTGCATATTACTTGTGAGATTTTTGCGAGCTTAAAGTCCCTACACTTTTAATAGAAAACACAATGCAATAATAACAATAATTTTGCTCGAAATAACTTAAATCCTCCACGTATCTCGGCTAATGATGTTGCCTCCACACAAGACGCAGTTCAGAGGAGAAGCGGTCTGAAAGATGCCGAATACTTTCAGACCGCTTCTCCTATGAACTGCGTCTTGTGTGGAGGCAACATCCCGATGACGTGGGTTCTACTGTCCTAACCAGTTATCCAGGCCAATTCAAACTATCCCTAATTGTTTTATTTAAACCCATTCACCCATGTTCCGCTACGTTAAATGAAAGCCAAAAAAGATTGGACTTTTAAATAGTATTTGGCAGACCTCTTTGAAAATGCAAATTTGGGTAAAAACTTTACATGTACTGCTTCCTTGGATAGTGTAAAGGTGCGAGCTGGCTGCGATTTGGTGGGAGGATATGTCAGTAGAAAATTCGTTAACTTCGTTAACCTTTATTCTCTGCTTTCTCCGTAATTTTAATTCCACCACTGTTTTCTTGAAGTCTCTTTAAAAGTGGTTATGCTCTTCATTGTACAGAAAGAACGCTCCGACCGTGAGCATCTTTCCTCATCACAGTGCGCATCTTTTCGATGTTGTGAAGGTTATCTTTCTGCCAAATTCATTAACTTTGAGTAAGGCCATCATGTGTTCACCAAACGTTTCGAAAGTCATTCTTTTCGCGAAATTATGGGACTGTCGTTGCCCAGTGCCCATAGACACAGGAATTATAATTGGTCTGTAATAATGACAGGCATTTTACCCTTCTCCGTTGGAGGCTTATAGTGTCGGATTCTGTCATAGTCTCCATGGGCGCATCATGATAGCAGCATTCACAGTGTGTAGCTGTGAATTGCTGGCTTACTGCACAATTATATCGTATTTCCTGTTTTGTGATGTATAACTGATGGCTCATGGTCAGTGGAATACCTTTGATATTCCAGTGCATTTGCCAACTCCTCTGTACTCGAGTTGCTTATTTTGACCGTACCGGCGGTAGTATTCTCTTTGTGGTTGTGGTGTTTTTCTAGAGTGTCTGATTACGATGAAACAAGGAGAAAAATGATGCAATCCTTCAGGTCGCATTGGAGACGGTGGCAAAGCTGATTTGTTGGTGTGCCTATTAGTTGAGGATTCCTGTGCTATTTTTTGAAACACGTTTTATTTACTAGCTTGTATTTGCTTGCCTGGTTCACTTGAAAATTTTTTATGAATTTAATACAAACGCCGACGTTGTTCCCTTCTATATTTAAAATAACTAAAAACGGGTTTTGTCGAGCGTTCTTAACTGTATTATCGGTTCACTTACTCTCCAACCAGGAAGCCGGATACCGTTCGTCGAAGGCCTCACGGGTGGCAGCCATCTTTAAATATTTTATTTCGATTCCTGCAGATGGCCTGTCTCGGTAAACTACCAGATTAAATCCTCAAATTGGAATAATTTTGAAAAGTGACGGCGTTGTAAAATGAAGGTGATTTGTAGAAATGACTGAACTGCGTGCAGTTGCTTCTTTCTACACCCTTCTAAGGTATTGGGAAGTGTCACAAAGTAAGATCAAACAGGGTAGAAAAGGGGAACTTTATATTGGTTGATGGACGCCTCACTGATCGGTTAAAGAATTCCCTCGTCCTGTTCTAAATTTCATTGAACCATTACCGATTCCTATGCACTTTAACCAGGACGGGTTCCTCAATCACAAGTTTATCGATATCCTCCTTGTCTTCTAAATCTTAACCGTATGACCTGGCTTTATCAGCTCTTACCCGAGAGAAGGGTATTAGATATGCGGAGAGATTGTAGAAAAATGGAAATAATACCAATATCATAAGCCGAGATCGGGGATACTTCAGCTTCACATTCGTCTAGAACATACGTTTTTTTTCGGTCGGAATATTTTCTTCTTTCCAGCGATCGCTTTCAAGAGGCCTTACTTTCTTTCAACACACAAGCATCAGCATTTTTAGGCCTTTCTAGGAAAAAAATACTTGACTTATTTTAAATGCCGACAAATTATGAAATGTACGCTTGACGCTTATCCGGCAAACGTTTCCTAGCTGGAACTGTAGTCAACTGTAGCATGCCATGAGCTATGTACTTACTTGCGTATTCGAGGACATAGGCAGCATTTTTAACACCTAATGCACGTCTGAGATGGCGACAGGAAGCAATTTCGCCTAATAACAGATATCACGTTCATCTTGGTCCCCGGATCTCTGTCTATCGAGTAACATCCTAGGACCCCACCTCATTTAAGGCAACATCACGAAAAGACCCTTTATACCATCCATGCTTCTTCTCACAGTCATCTCTGACTGCTATAACTCCCCTGGCTCGTTTTTGATACTTGTGTGCCAGAAGTCTTTACTTCCTAAATTTGTTGAAAGTATTTGGCTGAACATTTGGCCCTAGGCAGTAATGCCCAAATTCCAAGCAATTTCGTTATGCACTAACCCTAACTATAATCTGTGCTAAACTTTGCAGCTTGGCAGTCTATGACTAACCAAAGACCCGAACTTCACAAATATGTTATTTATCTTATTCTTCGGCGCCTGGGTCTTTCGGGAATGAACACATCGTTTTGGTGATGATGGCCATCATAAATCAGCTGGTATTTACACTGAAAGTCATGTGACCTGTCCTTACAGTACATCTTTTATACTTACCGATGCTGCGACGACTAACGGCTTAAAGAAAATGCCTATTTTTACCGTCTTCACCTCTGCAGAAAAATTGATCTCTAAGGCTTCCTTTAAAACAGGAAAAGTTGGCCGAATCACAAGTCAATTTTGCTGCATAGAGTGATTATTCTTTATCAATAAGCACCAACCATGGGCTTCGTGAAGTTGCACGATCGTGGCTTGAACATATGGTTGCATCGCTTTCGTCATTTTATTGAATGGTTTGTACGGAAGGGATTCATCTGTTTTTGGCTAAGCTCAATTTTTAGAGATCGTTTATTAGTTTTGAACAAATTTAATTCGGCTTCCTATGGCTTGCTTTCGACTTCAAAATATTAGATCATTTATCGAAAATGCCTTTAGAAGCCTAAGCATTTAGCACTGACAGAAAAGTGTTCGTACCTACCAACGTGGGTGGGCGTTCGCTCATGGTTTTCAGCACGCTTCGCGCAACCTTATTTCCATTTCCGGGTCGAGCGGCTGAAGGTCATGTGACTTGCTGCCTCCACTGTCGCTTCGCGGTTTCCCTCTGCATAGGAAATGCGACCTTGACCAAATCAATAATTTGGAAAAGATTTAGGCCGTTCGCTCTCGTTCAGCAGACTAGAAAATATTTACTTTTAAAATCCTGAAATAGGGCTAGGCGACATTTCATTTACCCCGACAGAAAACATTTGCTGCTGGTGGTCGTATTGGAACCCCGATCATGTAAACTTGCATCAGTTGATCTGCTTCCGGGCTATGTCCTCTTCCCGATCTCCGAAGGGATTACACTTCTATTTGATAGTATACTAAACAAGCATACTTGCCTGAACTTCTAGAAACCCCATCTTGACTCCTTCCAGAGTGCATAATTTACCAGCTTAAGCGGGAGAACTTGATAAAGATGTCGACGTGAAAATTTGCGTTATATTTTTGCAGCATCAGCTCTTATGTTTTCATGCTTGTCTCAATTACACGCATGTGTTGTGCAACTAAGCCTAATTTTTCTGAAGTATTTTGACTACTGGTTGCCTTCGCAGAAATGCCTTATTTTGTTGAAGTATTTAGTTTCTCGATGAATTTACATTTTAGCCTCATAGCCTTTCCTTTGTCTTGCAGATGGGCCAACTGCTTTCCTATACTCTGACACCGGATACCTCTTTTCCCCGCGCACGGCAGGATTCAACTCTTGTTAATTTATTCAGTGTCATTCGTAGAAATGTCAGCCGAAGCATTGCAGGTTTGCATGCTCCACGTGCTCTTGCGTAACCCTATACTTTTGTTTTCCCAGGTTCTTCAGAAACTCCAGAAAGCGGCACGAAGTCTCTCAACTTAGCTCATCTCCCTCCGGAGTTGGCTTTCGACATTCTATCCTACCTAAATGCCACTGATCTCTACTTGGCCGCATGCGTCTGGTGGAATTTGGCCTCCGATGAGGTCCTTTGGCAGGGGTAGGCTCTTGCTTGTTTTTCTTGAAAAAAAGAGCATGCTTAACATCACAATCACCACAGGCTTTGCCGTGCAACCTGGCCCTACTGTTCAGCCTATAAAACATGGACAGAGGAGCCACATTTCTCCTTCCGTATTCTCTTTCTGCGACTTGATGAGGCCCGACTTACCTTCAACATAGACGCTTTTGAGGTAGGAAGGAAGAAAAATCTGTTTCTTTATTTTCTCCAGGGTATTAGGTACTTGCAGAAATATGAGATTTTAAATGACGAAACGGATGATCTGGCTATGTTTTTGCACTCGGCTCCAGGACTGGATCCAGTTCAAAAGCGACGATTCCTGGAGACAAGGCAATTTTTCCATTTTTTTATTATTTACTATTTTCTTTCATATTATTATTGCTTATTAGCAAACTAAGGTGGGATTTTTAATGGCGCTGGCGGGAAAACTTTCTTTTTGACTTTTTCTGAAAGTATTAGTATTCAGTATTCAATCGCGTTACGGGACATACCCGTCCCGATTGAGCTGCGCGAGTAACCACACGACTATTAGCATTATAGGCAGAAGAAAATTAGTGATACAGACGAGGGAAACTGGAATAATCAAGGGACAACGGAACGAGTGTGTCACGTAACGCGATCGATGAGCGTCCTCTACCACTGTTAATATACCCGATCGCAACCGACAGGACGACCCCGTGACTGAATGGTTAGGGCGTTGAGCTTCTAACTAAAAGGTCGTCACTTTGAGCCTCCGAGCTTGCAATGCCCGGGGTTGGGCATGGCTGGCTGATGATGGCCAATAAACCGAAAATGTAAATTCCAATCTCCCTTCTTTTTGTTGATACTGTTATTCTTCTTCACTTCAGGTTCCCTCCTCGATTTCAGACCACATTATAAACTTAAATTTAAAAAACTGGCAGAGACACGCAGGGAGCCGCTGATGAATTAAAGGCCATGTGATCGCTTCTTGAATTGGATAGGGCAGTCTGATATGACTCTTAAACGGGTGAATGTAAACCTTGACCAAACGTATGCCAACAGAAATAAACTAATAAAGACGCTTGGTGACCAAGGCGGCCACTTTTTAGGGCTTATTAATGCACTCTTCTGTCGGCCACACTCCTGGCCGTTGCCAGCCACCGAAAACCCACGCATGCGCGCTCAGAACGCACATGGTTTATCAGCGCCACTCAACCGAAGTTCGTCAGCGCCTTCCTACCCTCCAGTCTATTTGCGTAAGTCAGGTACGTTTGGCTGATATTACGACGGCTGCAGGTGACAAGATCCATCGCTATCCTTCGCGTGAGTTTTTTTATAGTGCAGATGACTTTCGTTGGACCTCCTCTCATACTCAGCGTATTTCGATAACAAAACAAAGTCGAGACGAGCAGAGATTGGGGTAGGTGCGGTGACCGACAAAAGCTCAACAACTAGTCTGCGCGTGCCACACGACAGTTTGACCGTCGTAGTTCGACGAGGTCCAGCGTATGCTCCACACCAGGTGGTGCAGGGACGGTGACTTGCGCGTGAATTAGTTTTAAGTGATAGTAGCCTTGCGCTGCATCTACCGCACTCTCTCCTCCTCCCCCACCTAAACCCGGTGTCATGACAGAGTCAAGAAGACCGGAGGCGAGAGAGGACGCAGGTGGCTGGCGCGGCCGGAGTCAGAAAAATGTCAAATGTGGGTTGTTATTTTGGAGTAAATTGGGTTTTCTGCGGACGTGTTTTACTCCAGTGAAGACTTCTCGAGGATTCGAATTATCTTCCTTTAGAACGGCTAATGTGCTTTATTACACGGCATGTACTACAGACATGCTACCTGGCATATGGGAAGATTACAGCCAGAGGCGGGGGGAGAAACTGGAATGGCTTTGCCTGGCTTATGATAAATAAAATTTGCTCAATAAACCCGAGCTGTCATGTTGCTGAGGTTTCAAATAACTTGGTTCGCCCTTCCTTGTCAAAGCGTTTATTTCTGAAAATTGATCAAAGTTTTAAATGACTGGCCAAGGTAGTCGGCCTACATGAGCAAAAACTGGAAACTCAGAGGCTAGACCAAATCTCACAACTCACAGTTCATATTTGAGGAAGTTGTCACTTTTTGATTTCCCGGAAGTAGCCATTTTGGGTCGAAGCATCTCGAAAAGAGAGAGACAGAGAGAGAGACTCACACTTGAGGTGTGGTATTCAGAGGCTAAATCTATCAGCAGACATCTAGTTCTTGCTGTAGCTCATAAATTCCTGTGTCATTAAATACATAAAGACCAGGAGAGGATTTTCACACTGACCCTGGGCAAACCGAGCAGACACTGTCCCGCGACCTACTCACTTGAGGGTGAAGCAGAATTTCAACCGTTCTTCATCAAACTGAATCCGCATTACACAGCCATTCTTCAAGTCCCTTGAACATTGTCAAAAGGCTGAAACGACTAAAGATAAAAACGTTGATCAGTTCAAGGCCGACTAGCTCTACTAGTCATCTAAAATTCTATTCGGTTTTTTTAGTTAATTGCCTTGACAATGAAGAGCGGACCAAGTTCTCCGAAACGCCAGAAACACTAAAAATCTGTTTTATTGAGAAACTTTTCGTTCCTAGATTATCAACCCGGAACTCTCACCTTTGAGAACATGAATTCCTGATTTATTAACCATCGTCAGCCAGCCCTACCATAATCCAGGTTGAGATGATGCAAGTCACAAACTCAGGCTCGTGCATCAACAAAATTAGGCAAGCGTCCTAATCTTAAGCCGCGGGCCTGTTTTCTTATCGTTTGCGATCGAGCATATTAATTAACCTGGCAGGGGGTCTTCACCGATCAGGTTTGAGGGTCACACGCTTTTCGTTGCTCCTTGGAGTTCAATCTAGAGCCCTCGCAGGCAGCCATAGAGCTGCCGGTAATCATGCAGGAAGGGGTCGAAATAAAGACGAGGGTACTGGGAAAGCCGTTTCTGGCCGATTAGCCGTCGTCAGCACACCATTAGAAAACGATGTTTGGATATTTGCTCGAGATCGGGACTATTGTCAACTTTAGATGACAACTTTGGGTGCCTATTAAAGATCATGCTCAAGGGGAAATTTTAGCACACAGAAGGTGATTTATGTTTTCTTTTGTCACACAGGCCAGATGTGCTAGCTGCTCTGATTCGAATCAAAAACTTTCATCAACAATTCCTTCCAAATGCTCTCCGAGCCCTCTTGACCGAAATACCCACCCCTGAGAAGAACGCCTCCAGCTTCATGGCCCAGATCATCCAAGTCTTCTCGGAACACTTTGTTCGATGTAATCCCAGCATCGGACTTCCCCCCGGTGAGTCATTTACCTCCCACACTCCTGCTGTGGTTGATCACCCTTTGATATGCAGCTAATCAGACTTCTAATGAAAAGGGCACTCGTAATCGAATACGTCAGTCTATTCATACAGTCGTTTTCAGCGCGTTAATTCTTAGACCCTTGTCTCTTACCCCAGATGCTGTCTACATCATCTGCTTCTCCCTGATTATGCTCTCGCTGGACTTCTCCTGTCCGCAAATCAAGAACAAAATGTCCAAGCGGGAGTTCATTCGCAACACCCGACGCGCTGCACTGCAGCCCTCGTGTGACGAGTTTTTAGGCAACCTGTATGACAATGTCTACTTGGAGGGCGTCATCGCGCAGCCATCGAATGTGCCCACCCGTTCCAGGCGCTCCAAGTCCTCACCCACACACCGCTTCCCCAAGTCCTCATCGACCATTTTATGTGTTTCGATGAGTCTGACCGTCCCTGTGGCATTCAATGGTCATGCTGACTATGTCATCATCATCATCATCATCCTCCTCCTCCTTTCCCTCCTCACCAGCGCCCTTGCCTGATTTTCACTCATTTACGCTCACCAACCCCTTTGCTTGCTCTGATAATAGCAACGGCTGGTAGGCCCGGGCGTACTCGTCTTTTTAAAACTTACTTTATTTTCCACAAGAGTTTTCCCGTGCGTATATGCACCCACCTACTACTCATGTTCCGTCTGACTGTGTGTGTGCGTGTGTTTTTGCGTTTGGTTTTATCAGATGCTCCAGATTTATTGTTGATTAAATCCTAACTTTACTACTACTTCCCTGCCTGCTCGTTTCAATTTCCCGATACGTGCGTCCGGTTGTTGTATCCATGTTGTTCAACATCACGCTCGAGCCTTCTGTAGCTTGTCGGTATGCAAAAATGGGTCTCGTGGACGTGCCAGTTCTATCAGATGGTGGTTTGTGTAGCTTTCTCCATTTGAACTGTAACAGCTCTACTCCTGGATGAGGAACGGCCGTTTAGCCTGCTACAAGTAACCACCTCCAGGGGGCAATATCGAATGCAATATTCCTAATCGTTCGAGGTTGACGGAATGTGCGAAGTTCTTTTCAGCAATCTACGCTACTGGCAGTGATGCGTGCCTTTTGTTATAGCTGTGGACATTGACCCTTAAAAGTGGTCAGGTGGTAGATGCGTTGGACCAACACATGTGCCAGATCAGGCATTATTGAGAATGCGCATCCATAAAAACTGTCACACATGGGGTAGGTGTGGTGGTATGTCTAGGCGCCGGCTAACGCCGCACCAGCCCTGCATGCTCTCCCACCACCAATCTTATTGGCACTGTCCCAGCACTGAGCTCAGGTGGGTGAGCGAGAGAGTGGAACACGTCACAGAATATCTTGACATCCTCGAAAAGAGGAAGGACAAATTTCGACGAAAATGTTTGCAAAATAGATGCTATGTCAAAATGCTCTAAAGTCCGAAAACTGCATCACCTCGGGCATTTTTTTGGAAAGTTATAAATCCCGCAACCCTTTGCTTATAATCATCTCCATTTATTTAAATGCGGAACAAAGCCCACCGTTTCGAACTCCCAGTGAGATCATTATTGCGATCAGCCTGCGGTTTTAAAGGCGTTCTCATGCCAAACTGCTCGTTCGGTTCCGTCCGAGCAGAATCAGTGGAAAGTAATATGAAAAAGACCAATGCACGATCGCTGGGGTGGAAAATCTATTGGTCTGAGTTTTTAAATTCGAACAGGAGTTCAGCATCAGAGACTGTTGGAGCACGACAACGCATGAACATTTATGCAGTCATACCGTGGGAGAGGGGGGTATAAGTCCGTGACCGGGTCTGGTTAGCGTCGCTTGACTCAGGGGTCCAACGGCGTGGTGGCGGCGATGTGAGCCACGTCGCCTGGCTGCGTGGGCATAGGGCGTGACAACACGGGTAAGTCAATATGTCTATAAATGGAGTTGGTGTCTGATTTTCACGCCTCCAGCAGTTCCCGTCCCGTCTTATTGTCGGTCTGCGCCAGTATCCGCGTGCTCACAAAGTCGGACTCATGGCCTTCCTCCAGCTTGTGGGTGGCCCCTAAACGGGCCACGTGGTAGATGCGTTGGGCCAACACGGGGTCCACATCAGGGCACGGCAGGCGTTATTCGGGTTGCGCTCCCATAACAAATGCCGAACAGGGGGGGGTGTGGTGGCACGCCTAGGGTCGGCTAGGGCCTAGAGGCCCCGGCCGCGCCAGCCACATGCGCCCTCTCCTATCTTCGGTCTTCTTGACTCTGTCTTGACACCGGGCATAGGTGGGGAGGAGGAGAAAGTGCGGTAGATGCAGTGCAAGTATACTTTCACTTTAAACTAAATCACGCGCAAGTCACCGTATCTGCACTATCCTGCTGAGGAGCGTACGGTGTACCTAGTCGAAATCGAAGTTAAAACTATCGGGTAGTGACTAGAGCCAGTGGGTCGTCTCTCCGAACGGCACTTTCGGGCTCAAATCTTCGTGAGCTCAGGCATTGTCCTGTCTGGCCTGTGGAATCGTAAAGACAATTAGGGCACGGAATTTGATAAACTACGCCCAATTGCTCGCTTGTGTCTCTCTTCCGTTTGTCCGTCGTGGGCGCGTACGAATGCAACAGCTTATGGAATTCTTCGGATAGCCGTTTGTGCTCTTCCTTCGAGCTCACTACAGTGCGTTTTTATTCGTTCGAAGAGCGCCCTAACACAGCGACAGTTGTGCACCATGGGGTGGTTGTTACGGTATATAAGGGCCTGTATGGTGTTAGACACCCTTCTGTATACTGTGGTGTTGAGGCAGCCATCAGGTCTGAGCGTAACGAGCACGTTAAGGAAGCGTAATTTCTCGTCTTCCTCTCCTTCCCTTGTACACTGAATGTCGGGAAAGGTGTCGTTAAGCCGTTCTTGAAAATCCGATAGCGTGTCCCTCTCAATAATGACGAATGTGTAATCCATGTATCGGCGCCAAATGCGGGTTCTTAGTGGTTGAAACGACCTTTACCAGCTCCAGGCACTAGTTAACCGGTCCCTGTGCGATGGATTGGCAAGCGGCCGACCAGACCAATGTGTGAGGTGAATGTGCGATCACACTGAGGACAGGTTAGTATCGAGTACCCACCGCTGGTACTAGTAATGGTGATTGTGTTGGAGTTAGCAGGTAGTCAGAGTTTGCCACTGAGTTGGCGGAAGTGAGGCGAGTGGTGTTCGTCGCCGTGCTCGACGCAACAGGTGGGGAGGTGGGGGTGGTCGTCGTCGACGTGGGGTCTGAGGCAGGTGTAGCAGAGCTTGATAGTATGGGATTGTTGTTGCGTTGAGTTCGAATATGTCCGACCAGGCCGATTCGCACGTGAAATATGCGTTGACAGCGTGAGCACGTTGGCAGGGCTTGGATATTGGTGGTGTTGATCTGTGGTGCTTGTGACTTGTGAGCCACCCTTTTGGCCTTAGCAGCGGCGATTCACTTGGCCTCATAGATTTCTGCACCAGTCTTCACGGATATTTTCCACGCCGGTCTATCCTGGGCGAGGTCCTCGCAGGTAGCCCGGTTGATTTGCAGTTGCTTCAGAGATTTCTTCAAAGTGTCCTTGTAACGTCGTTTTAACGTCCCTGTCGTCGCGCACCCGTAGCGACATCTCCGTGGAAAAGTCATTTGGGCAGTCGCTCGTCGTCCATTCTCACCAAGTAGCCGCTCCATCACAGTTGCACTTGCCTAAGATTCCTGGCCACTCCAGGACTTCCGTGTCTTGGATCATATCTTGCCAACTTAGCTTCAGTATGATGTGGAGGCAGCTGAGATGGAAGTGATTCAGCTTCCTGGCTTGGTTAAAGTAGACGGTCTAGGTCTCCGCTCCGTAAAGGGGTGTCGTCAAGACGACGGCCGTGTACATCTTCAGTTAGGTGTTCAGGTGAATACCATGGCGATTTCACACGGAGGCCTGTAGCCGGCCAAAGGCCTGACTGTCTTTGGAGATCCGTTGACCAACTTCGTCATCGATTTTTCATGTTGCGTGACAGCGTTCTTAGCAGATAAGCAAAGGTTTCCACATTTTTAAGTTGAGCGCCATTGGCATTGATTCGGGGAGCATTGTATTCCGCACTGGGTGGCGGTTGGTGCATGAGTGCCCTCGCAGAAATGGCCATTCCGGTCTCCCTTGTCTTTGTCTGTTCCATTTCATCATATGCTACACGTCGCTATGCGACCACCTGTGAGGGCTCTAATCTGAGCTCCAGGGCACAACGGAACTTACATGTTCCTTAAGCAGATCGGTGAGCCCCACACTATCATCATATTCTCGATCACAACCGACAAAACAACGAGCCCGTGGCTCAATGGTAGAGCGTTCGACTCAAATACCAAAGGTCGCGGGTTCGAATCCCAGGTGTGCCACACTTGGGATTGGGTATGACTGGCTGATTACGGCTAATAAGCCAGAAATGGCCATTCCGGTCTCCCTTGTCTTTGTCAGTTCCACCTTATCAACCTATGCTACAGGTCGCTATGTGACCGCCTGCGAGGGCTCTAGTCTGAGTTCCAGGGCACAATGGAACATACATGTTCCTTAAGCAGATCGGTGAGCCCCACACTATCATATATATATGGTAGAGCGGCTAATAAGCCAGAAATGGCCATTCCGGTCTACCTTGTCTTTGTCGGTTCCACATTATCAACATATGCTACACGTCACTATGCGACTGCCTGTGAGTACATATATGAGTATATATATATATATATATATATATATATATATAAAGCATATAAGTAGAGGTACACTTCAATCGGATCGGTTTCAAAAAGTGAAGGGGCTTTTTAACCCGTGTCATATTTCATGCTCATATGTTCACCACCTCCATTGGAAGCCAAGTTCGAGTGACAAAGAAGGAGGAAACGAGGGAACAGCGTGTTCAAGGTAATTCTTGCCTTTTTTTTGAGTAGTCTTAAGCCAAACTAGCAATTGCTGATCAGACAGGGAGGGCTGGCTCTGGCCCGAGATAGAGAGAGAGAGAGAGCACGGTGGGAGGTTTCGCCTGTGGGGGAAGTGTAGCAGATGAGACTAGTTCAGCATCCATCGCACTCACTCCCACACCCATCTAGTTTCAAAAGAAACCAAGACGAAGAAGACTGGAGGTGGGCGTGGATTCAGCGACATCTCCTTCGGCTAACATTTTCCCGAAGTCTACTTGTCTACACTTTCTGTCTGATGCCTGACGCAGCCCAGTTGCACACCCAGCCCTGCGCGCTCAGACGCACTGGGTCAGCTGCCAGACCGAAGATACATTTGTGCCTCTTTCGATCACAACGAAGTCTGACTAGCACTGAGCATGAGTTTATATCATAGCGTATGTTCTGATAAAGGACGGGTTTGAAGGAATAACGAGCGAATAAGCATCAAACACCTGCATCGATCGCTTCCATTTTTGTTATTCTATTCAAACGCTTTGTTTTTCCAATTTTGGACTAGTAAATAATACCGATTTCAGTCACTCTTTTTCCTTCGGACACAAATGTGCACCCTATGTAAGGTTAATGCCTCCCTCTCTCTTTCGCCGTAAAGACGGACTCCATCAACTGGCATGTCAAACAACCAACCAATCGGATCGTACGCTATTATTTCTACCAAAGTAGCCATGTTGGAAATGCTTCAAGGGACATTTGCACATTCATGGCGGTAGATGACTTGATAATTGCCCTTCCTGAAGAGAGTAAATAAAGTTCGATAAACCGAGTGATTTTGGAGTGACCCGCCTCGGGGCATCTGCTGCAACGATGTTCCTCGGATGCCTACTCGCTTGTACGCACCAGTGGCAGTTGTTCAGCTTACAGTCTGAGGCCCCGCATGGTGTTCGCAACGAGCCTAAAATCGAAAGGCTGCGGAGACGGTTTCAGTCAAGGTGTTCTGGTACCTGCCCCTGTGACGCTCGGATGCCTACTCCTGTGACTCCGGACGTGCGCCTCTTATCCGGTTGACAACGTACTTCAACCTATTATCTATTCATTCTGTGCAGAATAAAAGACTACGCAGAAGACCATTATCAGAAAAATAAAAGGGACACTGTTATGGCATTTCTTGTTTTTTAGCCATTATCAGCCGGTGATCGGTGAGCGCCAATATATCACAAAAATACAAAAACGTCCCTCTCTCTTCTACTGGTATCCAAATATCTCTCTGGCTCCTCGGGACCTGGCTTGATCTTCGTAGCCGTTCGGGTCTATCCAGGGCTTCAGTTGTCACGACAGACTTCCCCAAGCGTCCGAAATACAGTTGAAATCTGTTAACGCCTATCAGTTGCGGTACGGTTAGGCAACATAAAAAAACGTCCAAATATTTGTAGTTTTCACTTGTCTCCCACAATGTAAGAATGACTAATATGGCCACCTAAGTAGTACGTGGGAATAGAAACGCCTCGCTCATTTAACAAATGTGTTCTTGCGATGAATTTTAGAAAGGATTAATACTCCCGTTTCTTAACCCTAACATAAAACTACACTATGTCCTTAATCTTAACCCTGGCCTTGCTCTAAAATCTGAAATCCTACGGTCAAAAAGAACGCCAACCTTAACCTCAACTCTGACCTTTCCCCTAACCCTTAACATCACCCTAACCTTCAGCTGAAGCTTCAACCTACTTTCGCCGAAAGTTGGCTCAAAGCCACTGGTATTGCGGGCGGTTGCTGTTCATACGTCCTGTTAGGCGGCCATACATATCCTTCTTACCCATGCTAGGCTTACCTTTGAGAACATTGTGCAATGTTTCTCTAAGACGAATGTTCTCTGCAAAATTAGCGTCCCACCTAACCAGTTTCTTTTCGCACGCGAGGTTACCACGCCCAATCGCTACTGTTCTCTTCAAGTTTGGTGGTTGGGGTCACGACGGTTTGCCAGTAGACAGTGCGAGGGAGAAGTGGTCTGTTAGTCCGAGCGTCGTGCCGACTAGCCGCGCATCCCTCCCCCCGTCACGATGCGACTGTGTTCAACCTGACATGCGACAACTGCTGGAGACGGATCAGCTCCGTGCCTATTTAGTTGCTGCATTGTCGAACCGCCAGAATGGGAGCAGTGTACATGAGCAATTAGCCAAACACTCAGTTTCGGTCTTCCCTGACAAAGCTGTACTGTATTCCATGGGAACGAAATTCCTTCTACTGACCTCTGCATTTTTGGAATTTTCCTCAGTTCCGAATACTGTTGGCTTGAGCGGTTTCAGTTATGTGGCTTTAAGAAATTAGTAAATGTAAGCGAAGCAAATTATTGGAAATTGTTGGTGTGAAAAGGCGCCGGTATATCCCAAGTTAGATAGTAGTGAGTACTGAGAGGTAGCTCTAGATAACCGGCGGGTAAGGAGGGGGGAATGGCTGTTTTTTGAGATGCGGACACAGTTCTCTGTTACCCGTTTGGTTCACGCCCACCCCCGTAGCCAGCCCTCCGTAGTTTGTCCCATTTACCAAGCGACATAAACAGCTACGACATGCTGCCGGAAATCATTTAAGAATTGCGGGATAAAGATTTTAGCTCCAAACCTGGCAAGGAAAAATTCTTTCTTGTATGCTACCGTAACTCCCTGCACATATGATGTTAATATACTCATGTCCTTCGTATGGATAATGCCAGTTGGACCATCCCAAACGACGGTGCCGTCAACATTGGACTTTCGAAGCATCGAACTCACTCTATACTCCTTTCTCCACATGGTTTCGATGGCAAGAGAGATTCACGACGATCGAAGATGAGTTCGGGCGCAGTGTCTGAAATGGCTTGATGGCTGGCCTATGAAGTCCACACACGACTTTATCCCCACTGCATGTAAAAGACTCTAGTATGGGCGGCTTGGAAAACATATAGGTGAAAATGCCACAAAGGAGCCCTCGCGGCCCGACTATAGTTACTACAAAATACTCCATCGAAGACCGAGTTATTTTGTCAGTTGGTAGTCTTCTCAGCCACGAATATTAGCGTGTCGTGCTAGATTTTAGGCACTTCACATTTATTATTAGGGAATAATGCGCCCATAAGGATGCCGTGCATGGCCGCCTAAATGGGACACGGGTATAGGAACCGCTCCGCCCGCCTAAAATATGTGGCCTTACGGTAAATTTCAGGAAGAGAAAACATACCCATGTCTTAACGCTAACACCTTAATGTAAAACTAACCTGTCCTCTTTAGCTTAGCCCTAGCCCTGCCCTAAAACCCAACATCAACATCATAAGAACCTTAAACGTTAGACTAATCATTACCCTAACCAAACCTCTATCCTTAACCTCAAACTCTAACCTAGCCCTTCATTTTACCCTGACTATCACCTTAATCATTGGAATTTAGTGCAAAACCACATATATTGTGGACGCTACCTTTTCCCGTGCTCTGTTAACGACCATACAAGGCATCATAACCGGATGTGTTATTAGCGGATTGAATTAGCGTCTCATCAAAAATAGAATGCGATTATTTGGTGGAGTTGTACCAACGCATTAATTTCAAACGCAACTGAAAGATATTTAAAGCAATTCGATGTTTAAAATTGCCCCTTAAATTTATGTGCCTTTCTAATATTCACAATCTTTGAAAGGAGGACTATGAAGTATACCGAAGGTCCCATTTATACTCCAATAAATTTGGACTGTTAGGGTATGCCGGAAATGTAAGAAGGCCGTGAGTGTGAAATTGATTTCAGACAGCAGGTATGCTGAGTAGAATACGAGTAGACAAAGGTGTAGATTGCGTTTTATAAATATCTCAAATTGATCACCAGTCTGAAAATGTTTCTACCTGTGAGCCAAAAACGGAAACTTGACCAAAAAGTAGAAGAATCTTCTCCTATTTCTAGCACATCACTTGAGATATGTACACACTGTGCATTCACGGCCTTCGAAACTGCGTACTCGTGATAACTAATCAGTTAAAAACAACGTTCATACTACCGACTTCGATCAGTCTATGGCATTTTAGGCAGCCTTGTTTTGAAACTATAGCAGTCTTGCAAAAAAGCATTCATATTAATGTTACATCTGCTAAAATATTCCATACTCCAAGATAACGGACAAGAGTAGGACGTGTAACTAAAATTATGTTACTGTCATTTCTTCCCAAAGAAGGCAACTGCATTCAGACAAACATTAGGGGTTATTATACACGTAGATATTGCGCAAGTAACTGTGTTCGAAAGAAAACTAATTTGAGATCCTGTTCCGTGTTTACCCTTTTAGTGCAAACTATTGCGAAAACCTCTCTGTTTGAGAATATTCATGGAAACCTTGAGAAAGGTTAATGGCAATGAACATACAATTTCCAGGTGGCGTGTCAAAGTAAGAAGAGCCGTTCACCGGGTCAGGTTCATTGAATGTCTGACTTTTCGAGAAATTGCCTCGCATATTCGAATTCAGAGCAGGAAACGTCATGCACACAGCTCTCAGTATTGGCCGCTCTTTGCCTGACGCGTGGCCTGCCAATGCAGCCACACAGTCGTTCAACGGGGAACGGAGAGCGACACAAGCCACAGTGAGAGGCCGGTCCGTCGCGGCGTCACAGTCGGTAATGGCAGGCTACGCACCAGGCAAAGGACGGCATATAATGAGGGCTGTGTGCATGACCTTCCAGGCTCTGAAGACGAAACTACTACTAGAAAGGTCAGACATTCAATAACCTTCTCCTAGTGAACATTTCCTTCTTTTGTGACTTCATGTGCTGGAGCATGCTAAGTAGAAATTTCAAGTCGTATTATTCTCTTCTACATAAGAAGGACTAAGAACGCATCGTCCATGTGCGGGTTAGTATACAGTGATGAGCGTGCTTCTGTGTAACACTGCATAATGTTTCCGAAGGCGAAATTTGAAACCAGACTCGGAATGGGAATACTAACCTGATTGCTTATTTGTTTGCAAGGTTTGCAGTGGTCCCACACGTTTACGTGTAGTTGATTTGCAGACTATTCGAAAAAAAACTTGTCATTATCCTTATTACATTGTCGACTAAGTCTCTGAGTGTTAGAAGAGAGCTCAGAGTAATGGTTTGTCAGTTCTGGAGCATGCTGCGTGGCAGGTTCAAGTCGCAATACTCTCTTCCACATTAGGAGGACTGAGAACGTATCGCTTATGTGCGGGTTAGTATACAGTGTCCAGTTTAGGCGGCGTCCTTACCCTGATTTGTCTTGGGGATGAATTTCTCAGCGTCCACCGCACTCACTCTTTCTCTCTCTGCCTTTTTCCATGTACCACTTGACTGTCCGAAGACCTCACCCAACGGGCGAGGTTATCACGATTACCCGTAGATTTTTTTGCTTTGATGACATCAAACAGATTACTTGCATCTAGGCTCTCTCGGGAACGCCAAGCGGTCATCTAAGCCAATTTTGTATATGCACTTAAAATGTCGAATCGCACAATAAAAGTTTACAAAGATTCTTTGAATATGCCTCATAGATGTAAAAGAGTACTAAACTGCGGTTGTGGCACCGACAGACAGTGAACATAATCTCAAGTCGATTTTGGCACCCTTTTTCTGGCAGTAAAACTCCCAGATGGCTATAGAAATTGGCTTTGTATAAGTTGCTACTTAGATGTGGCATACTGGGCATTTTAGGTCGTCAATGGCTTTGCTCTGAAAAAATTTCACTGAGCACTGAATTTTGTTGAAGAAAATCACCTTTTGGATGCTCTAAATGTTTACAGTGGACTTGGTACATAGGTTTCTCAGAGCAAGTTAGCAGGCCATGTCCTCTATCCCAGGACATATCCAACCTTACAGAATGACAGCTAGGTGGATCAACGGTTATTAGAATGAACCTGCGTTGGTTTCATCACCAGCATGTATTCCGCAGCATGGTTTCAGCAAAACGGGATCACGAACTGAGAAGTAATAATCAAATCAACTACGAACCCAAGCAACGAACGCGATTTCAGTCAATTACTGTAGGTAAATGGTGGTTCGGCGACTGCATTATATAAAAACTGCGCTTTTCCTTCCCCGATACCTTTTCTTGCGATTGTCTTTGAAGATGAGTTCGATTGAGAATCCGGAAAGTGAGGCCAATAAACGTCTTGTTCCAGCGATTGCATCTTCTACGGAACCAGGTCTCTGTCGGTATATATTTTTAAAAAATACTTTGGTTTTCTACCGCAACTCAAACGTAAAAATATATATTACTTAAGTGTGGGCATTTTTCCATCCGGGGACGTATTGTGCGAATTTTAACTGGATAGTTGACACACTCCCGTGTACGAAACGGATTGAAGTGATGTGCTCCTCATGCTGGTACTGGACCAGCATTCAGGCATGTCACTTCAGTGCATTGCAAATTAAAGACTCTTACCGCTCTTTCCTGGCTGTCGGTATGAGTGACTTCCACAACGAGACACTACGCATTTTGTAGCTTGTCCTACAAGCCACCGGTGAACACAAGTCTGGCGAAAAGGTGGGTGACACAACATAGCAGACGAATGATTCGGGTGCTCCTCCAAGACTGCCATCTTCGACTGCGCAAATACAATGGGGTTTTGAACCAAGCGGTTGCACAGTGCGCTGAACTAATTGGCGAGGACGGAGTCAGGCTGCTGCAGCAGGTGATTGATAAACGGGCCAGAGAACTGCGAGCAACGAGAGATGCGGAGCTGGCGGATAAGCTTCGAAATATAACCCATTCATCTCAAGAAGAGAACAAAGTTCTGGTGTACAATATGTCATCGAAGCAGTTGTCGCCTGCACAATTGAAAGTTCTGAGTCATGAAGCTTGCTTTAACATCGCAGACGCCGATCCGGTAAATCTCGGGGCCAGCGTCGAGTCGATTCTCGAACAAACCGGGGAATCCGACGAAACAAAGCACCTTATTCGGCAGCAGATAACCTCTTTGGTGATGGCGCACAAACCACGTGCAATCATTTCCAGAGCGGAACAGAGTGCTCTCAAGACACTGAGGGCTGACACCAGCATCGTGATTCTGCCAGCCGACAAAGGACGCTCCACAGTAGTGATGAATAAGACAGACTACATCCAGAAGGCCAAGGCCTTACTGGAGGACCGACAGGCGTACCTGCCATGTGACGATGAACCGATGAAGAAACTTGTAACGGAACTCGACAAGACACTCGCCGACATGAAAAAGAACAAGGCCATTACTAAGTCGGTACGACTGGCCATTAAAACCAATAGACGCGGCCGCAGCAAGGTTCTACGGACTACCAAAAGTACACAAGGCTGGTATCCCCTCCGGCCAATCGCGGCATTGCGCGGTGCACCAACCTTTCATCTGGTGAAATGGCTTTTCTGAAATTTGTGGTCGCTCACCTCGGACGCGACCACGACGGTCTGTTACGCGACTCAATTCCTGCAACAGCTCCAGGGAGTGCAAATTACTGCAGACGAGGTGATGGTGTCATTCGATGTCACCTCTCTTCACCGCGATCCCACAAGGCCTGGCAGTCGAAACGGTCAGCGAACTGCTCGAGAGCAGGTACAAACGAGATGGCCGAGACGGCGAAAGGGGAGACATCTCATCCAGCTCTTAAAAATTCTGCCTGAAGACGTTCTTCATTTTCGAAGGAACAACGTATGAGCAGGTCAAGGGGACGCCAATGGGATCGCCACTTTCGGGCTTCATCGCAGAGGCAATTCTCCAAAAATTAGAGACCCTGGTTTTTCGCAAATTACAAACCGAAATTCTGGACTCGGTATGTGGACGATACCTTTGTCATCATCGAGCGGGATATGGTCAAGGAATTTCATGACAGCCTGAATTCTATTTTCCCTGACATCCAGTTTACAATGGAGGTGGAAGTCAACAACCAGCTGCCATTCCTAGACGTTCTCGTCCATCGAAAACCCTGCGGGGACCTTAAAACGACGGTGTATAGGAAGGCCACCAGTACCCGCCAAATCCTTAGCTACCATAGCAAACATCCGTCATGCCACAAACGCAGTTGTGTTCGAACGCTATACAAAAGGGCTGAAACACACTGCAGCGAGCCAGGCGAAAGAAAGGCAGAACTTCGATACCTCCATCGCCTCTTCATGGCCAACGGGTATCCCGCAACTTCATCGAACGTAGCAGACAGTGCAGGCAAAGCCGAAAGCCAGCGACCGAACAGCCAAAGATATGGCGAGCATTGCCATACATTGACGGTGTTTCGGAGGCGGTCTCCCGTCTCCTAAGACCGATGGGGATCGGCATCGCCCACCGGCCGGAGTCAACCATTCGACATCTGGTTATGAGGGCCTAAGGCCCCCTGCCCCGAGGTGAAACAACAAACGTCATCTACCGGGTTCAATGCAATTCCTGCGCAGTCAACTACATTGGAGAAACCGGGAAACTTCTACAAACCCGGGTCGGAGAACACATGAGGGCGGTCAGAAGAATGGACCCGCTGTATTTGGTGGCGGACCATTGCGCAGACTCTGGACACACGTTCGCCTTCCAGAATGCTGAAATTCTTGGTCGGGGAAGTGACCGCGTGGCAAGGGAAACCATCGAGGCTTGGCACACGGGAACAACCTCCATCAATCGTTGTGTGACGCTTCCTACGGCCTACCAAGCCCCTCCGGACGCAGCTCAATGATCGAAAGAGCCAACGTGAACATGGGCCTAACGTGCATCCGAACATGGGTGAGTCCATGGCGGACACGCCCGCAATCGCAACACAACCCAGACCCGACGAAGGAACAGTTATCGCCTCGGCCAGCTCAACCACTTATCCGGCAGGTGCGAATACACACGGAGGTGCGATCGCAACCAAGATTAACAGCCTGGGGCGGTAGCTTCGGTCGATGAGGGTACTGATGACTACTGCCAACGGGCGAACGCCGGCCCCCAACCAGATTGATAACATGCCATCACCCGCCCTCCCCCTGTCCACCACGGACTCAGTGAACAGGCAAAGGATGATTGCCAAGAATGAAACACCACCATGCTCATCAAGCAGCATGATGACTGAGAATCTCCACCCCAACCCGGCCCCTCCTCTACGCAAATTCAAAATTCTTAGTAATCCTGTATTAGCCGAAATGTTACCACCTATAAATACTGTGAGGCGCGGTACAATATTTACCTCCGACGATGAAATCCTGTTTGATTTTGAAACGTCAGGACAATAAAACCATGGTTCCCGTGATCACCTCTTCTTCTCATTTATTTCCGGGAACGCGCATCTTCGCTTCTATTAGCAATATATTTATATATATATTTATATATATCGTGGAAATAATTTCTGAAATTATTAAGTGCAGGACATGGAGTTCAGGTGATTCGGACATGACTTTTTACTGTCAGATCCGAAATTTCAGTGAAACATTTGGGTCGAAGACAATCAACCACTGTGGATTAACCACGTAATGCCCATTCTAAAAACAAGTAGTACTAGAAGTAGTATGAATCTTATATGGCAAAGACAGTATACCGTACTTCCGTCATAGGTACTAGCTAAAAGCCCAGACACGTGTTTCACCGAGGTTTCTGCTGCTGCGTGACACAGCAGCGAGGGGTTCGGCTCCACAGTGGGTCCCCCCAGTGTTCTATATATATATATGTGGTAGTTGGGCGCTCAACGATCGGTTACAGGACTCACTCGTACCGTTGTGCCTTTGGGCTAACTCTCAAGCCCCGCCAGCAGCCGTAAGGCAGCTAAGTGTATAGGCAGAATAACATGACCGAAAAGGCAAGGGAGACTGGAATGGCCATTTCTGGCTTATTAGCCGTCAACAGCCAGCCATAACCAACCCCAGGCGCTGCGGCGCCCGAGCCCCGAACTCCCGACCTTGTTGGGCAGAAGTCCAACGCTCAACCCACTGTGCCACGAGCTCGTTCTCTTGCCGGTTTCGATCAGGAATATTAACAATGGTAGTTGGGCGCTCACTGACCGGTTACAGGACTCACTCGTCCCGTTGTGCCTTGGGGCTAACTCTCAAACCCCGCCAGCAGCCGTAAGGCAGCTAAGTGTGTAGGCAGAATAACATGACAGACAATAACAAGGGAGACAGGAATGGCCATTTCTGGCTTATTAGCCATCATCAGCCAGCCATACACAACCCCAGGCGCTGCGGCGCCCGAGCCTCGATCTCGCGACCTTGTTAGGCAGAAGTCCAACGCTGAACCCACTGCGCCACGAGCTTGTTGTCTTGCTGGTTTCGATCGGGAAATTCAACATTGGTAGTTGGGAAATTGCGGTGCGGGCGGGTTTCGAACCCAGGTCGCAGATTCATGTGTAGACGCACATAACCACTGCGCTACCATTGTAAATATTCCCGATCGAAACTGGCAAGACAACGAGCTCGTGGCGCAGTGGGTTGAGCGTTGGACTTCTGCCCAACAAGGTCGCGAGTTCAAGGCTCGGTGCCGCAAGCGCCTGGGGTTGGTATGGCTGTCTGATGATGGCTAATAAGCCGAAATGGCCATTCCAGCCTCCCTTTGTCTTTGTCGGTCATGTTATTCTGCCTATACACTTAGCTGCCTTTACGGCTGCTGGCGGGGCTTGAGAGTTAGCCCCAAAGCACAACGGGACGAGTGAGTCCTGTAACCGATCGGTGAGCGCCCAACTACCATTGTTAATACTGCCGATCGAAACCGGCAAGACAACGAGCTCGTGGTGCAGTGGGTTGAGCGTTGGACTTCTGCCCAACAAGGTCGCGAGTTCGAGGCTCGGCGCCGCAGCGCCTCGGGTTGGGTATGGCTGGCTGATGATGGCTAATAAGCCAGAAATGGCCATTCCAGTCTCCCTTGTCTTTGTCGATCATGTTATTCTGCATATATATATATATATATATATATATATATATATATATATATATATATATATATATATATATATATATATATATATATATATATATGATTGTGTGTTGCTCAACGATCTGCTTAAGGATCATGCATGTTCCGTTGTGCTCTGGAACTCAGACTAGAGCCCTCGCAGGTGGTCGCATGGCGACATGTAGCATGTGTTGATAAAGTGGAATGGCCATTTCTGGCTTATTAGACGTCATCAGACAGTCATACCCAATCCATATATATATATATTCCGAGAAGTTGAAAATATGCGATGCCCTGGTTATTGTATAGAAGAATACGGGAAGGCGTTCTATCGGACTAGGTGTTTATTCATCCGGCGTTACGAACACTCCCGCGAGCTCACCGTCAAGAATTAAGACTGTACATCTCACTGCAAATTTAAATCACCTCTGCCGGGAGTATAACCTTCATCAGCACCATTGATTTGTTCGTTCAGTGCTTGATAAGCAGCTGGCAGATCGATATGTCTATTGATCGATTTCGCGGTCGAGTGCTATGCTTCCTCCTGCAGCAGGCGTGAAATTCGGTAGCCTGGCTGCCCCAATATTCTCACGCTGCCAAAGTCAAAGTTGTGCCCTGGCGAGGACGCGTCCGCGGCTACCAAGGAAAGTTTATCCTTCCGTCTCAGCGAGCCCGTGCTCGTGCATTCTCGTGCAAACTCGTTTACCGGTTTCGCCAACATAATTGGCTCGACCACAATGGCAGTCTATCCGGTAAATGACCCCGGCCTTTTGTTGAAAGGGGATTGCTTCTTTAGGTTGCATGAGTTCACGGTGGAGCAACGCCAATCCAAACTTCGCTCACTAGTCTAGCGAATTCCTCGGATACGCCAGCACTTCGGTTTTGGCTGCACCTTCGGATTTATTCTCTTGGCTTCTCACCTGCCTTTCTCAACAAAACTCCCAGGACATCCGTTGATCGTGAAGAGTTTCCGCAGACACTGGACCTGAGTTTCTTATCGGCTGGTTCGGTGCAATGGGTTTCTGCTCGGCAGTAGAGTGTTCTCACGCAGCTGCGTTTGTGCGAGAGAGGGTCGTTGCTAAGATAACTCAGAATGCGAGAGGTATTCGTCACCTTCATGTGAACCGTAGTTTTGAGTCCTCAATCGCCCATTCTGAATACCAACACGTCGAGAAGTGGCAACTGACAGTCTTGTCCTTCCTGCATCGCGAACTGGATGTCGGGAAAGATCGAGTTCGGATGCTTTGTAAAATCCTCAATCTTGTCCCGACTGATGATGACAAATATGTCATAAACATATTGTACCCATAATAATGGTCGATAGTGGTCGAAAGCCAGTGAATCCAGTCTCTGCAATACTGCCTCAGCAATCAGGCCGAACAAAAAGATCCGGCGTCATTTACCAGATAGACTGCCATTGTGGTTGAGCCAATTATGTTGGTGATTGGAAGTTTTTGGCCTTTTGATGTCCTCTCTAGGCTGCATACGCCTGACGGTTAATTCTTTTTTCTAACCTTGCTTGGATGCACTTGCGCTATTCCAAAGCGCTGTGCTAGACTGCAGGTATGGGTTCTTCCATCCTTGCTACAGAGTTTTTCTTGATGTCTTCGAGAAAGAGCGATGAGCTGACAGCTACGTGGGTTTAACACACGATTTCGCACGATCATCACTATTCCGTGTAGTCGACGCCATCGGTCAGGCGACCTTGTGTGACATTCCTGCCAATTAGAACAGATTGTATCAAGGTCGTAGAGGCGCTGAAGGCGAAAGACCATGAAAGACCACACGCAGATAACGTCATACTTTGTGGTAAGTTATGTGCGTGATAGACAGAACCCTTCTGAGGAAGGTTTCCTGAAGCCGCAGGCCAGAATTTAGACAGTTATTCAATCAACAGCCTGTTATCCTCCTCCTCATCCACTACTCAACCTAAACTACAGCCTTCAGTAACAGTAGCGTCCTTTTTAGTTATTGGTTCACCCCGGGTATTTACCACGGTCGGAGAAACAGGCTTAAGGAGCCGCAACTCCCAGACCGTAGACACGAGAAGAAATCAAATGGCTGAGCCTGTCGCCTCTACGTGAGCGGCGGCAGTACGATAGTCGTTATCCTTGTGAATAATGTTGGGTAAGATACCGGACAGCAGTTCGGGGCTTTATTCTCGCTAGAAGGAGGGCGAGAGAGCAAGTAAGATTGTTGGATTATAAACTCAAAACAGTTTATTTTTGCGGGTTTTAATGCAATTCACTCACTTTTCTGAACCACGGTAGATAGAAAGACGCCGAATGTTCGAGGAAAATTGCTTGGTAAAATAGAGACCAAGTCAGCCGGAAAAAAATGCATTTGGGGCATCTACCTGTTAAAGGATTATCATAAACGCGCAATCTTCGATAGAAAATAAGTCGTAAATTTCGGTTTTAAAAGGTTCAAGAATAGGGAGTAAGAGCTGAACCTTCTTTCCCAGTAGGAATGCTGTCATTTAAGTAAGAGAGTGTGCTAAGATTCTTATTCTTGAACACCATTCACTAGAAGCAAATGTTCAAGAAGGGGCAGAATATGGGAATAGAAACTCCACCCGTAATACAGGTGGTTTCTCGGAGAATTTCAGGGAGCTTGGAATAGGAAGGTTGTTGTTTGTGGTAGGACACGGAAATAGGTGCCCCTCCTGGAATTTAACCCAAGGTCACGTTTATTACAGGGGCTCGTATTCCCGTTTCTTACGCAAGCTAATACCCAACTTCCAAGATGTACTTTTAAACATAAATTAGTTAAAATTGGCTTAAATTACTAATGTGTTTGGAATATTGTCTCCTGGTAATCAATAAACCCTGTTACTCACTTTCTACTAAAGGCGTCCAAGTCGTTTTACTCAAAACTACTGAAAAGTGTCTACTTCTACAAGTAAAACTACATTCGAATGTTTTTTTTTTAATGTTCGGGCAAATGTGCAAAGGAGTTGGTTATGTGTTTTTCATAGCACCGGGCTTAAATAAGCCAAGTTACCGGTTTTATTTGAATTCGGCTGCCCTTTAGCCGTGAGGAATTTGTCATCCAAGTACTCTTCAAAACATACCAAGCCCGCGTAAAATCTGTTAACGCGCAAGGAATGCAGTAGACGTCTTAAGAGTAAACTCACGAAATAATTCTGTCCTGGAAGCAAGTACTCCTTGTGAGAGTAAAACTATTGCAGATGGAGTGGAAGGGTAGTGACAGTAACAACTTATACTCACCGGACGGCCTGAGAGGCAGTCGCCTGCATTGATTTCAGGAAGAACTTCGATAGTGTGCCTCACAAACGTACCCTGTTCAATTTGAAAGCGACTGGTATCGAACGTAAACTTTTTAAATCGATCGAGGATATAATTGTCGGTTTTTTTCCATGCTGTCTGTGTATGGCAGCATCAATCAAAGCACACAGTCATAGAGAGTGGAGCCCACCAGTTTTCGTGCTGCAACCCACCCTCTTTTTTGTGTTTATTTTATGACTGCTAAACAAAATTGGACCGATTGTGCCAGTTTTACGGAGGATACAAAAAAACCATCCACAGTGCTGCTGACGAAGCCGCCTTCCGAAAGGCCTTCGTCGGTTGGAAGAATGGTCCCGCACGAGGCTCCCGTCGTTCAGCTGGAATAAGTGCACCATGCTGCATCTGGGAAGCCGAAACCAGATTCGTCCTACGTGGCCCTACTATCCGACTTGAAATGCCACTCTGAGAAGCAGAAACAACAAAAGACCTCGGCATTTTGGTGACAGACACCGCCACTTTAGTGCTGTACGCCATCAGGCAGGCATTTAAGTTTTCGACGATGACTGCTTCTCCAAAGTCTTCGGTATAATTACAAGGATACAAGGAGGCCCCGAACACAATAGGATCAGATCCTACTTGAAAGGGTGCACTGAAGAGCCTCCAAATTAGTAAGAAATCTGCTTAGTTAATCAAAATGTATATCCTCTGACTCATATGCAGCTACGTGGAGGCTTTATACAGAGTTTCCGTATCGTGCATGACTTGGACTGCGCCCTCCTGTGTGATGAATTCTTCCGAATGGTCACTGCAACTAACTTCTACTGAAATTTCTTCAAACTACTTGTGTCTGGAGGAAGATTTGATTCGAGAAATTATTTGTCTTCCGACTCTTTAGTAGAACCATGGAATAACCTGCCCGAGACGATTGTAATGTTCCAGTCCGTGGACACATTCAAACATCGCCTTGAAAGATAAATGCTGCAGCACCGAGTGGACTATGTGAGCATGTAACTTTAAAACAAATGTACTTATTTGAAACGAAGTCTGCGTTCACTTGAAGTTGTTATTGCTTCACCCTGCTACTGATAGGCAGTTGGCAGGCGTAAACTTATATCGCTCAAATACACTGGGATGAACGGTTAAAAGAGGCTGACCCTAACGAGATCAGGGAAATCCAGCATGCTGCTTCCAACTGCAGACTCAACCCACTTCATCATCAGTTAAAAGGCAGCACAAACTAAGAAAGTACTGCAAATATTTTCGACTGATTTAGTGACTTTATCGATCTCCGTGGATTTTTATAAAGCCACGTGTAACCGTTGTTATGACAGCCCTGCGCGGACCTGATAGCCAATCAACAATGAAACTGCCACCTGCCTAGTTAGGCTAAGTGACAAGGTCAAAGTGCCACGGGGAAGTCTGTTCATCGGTAAAGTCTAAAATTCTCCAACTAAGAGAGGTTGAAACCTGCAGGAGTACAAATTCTGGTCCAGTAAAGTCACGTGCCAACCTTGACCTTTTCCGCTGCACGAAAAATGTTCACAGCAAATCTTGTGGTGTTCGTGTGCCGGTATGTATGCACGTGCAGCTGACATCGTCGCAGCGTCACGTGAACGCGCCGTGTCTGCTTAATTGTAAATGCGCCAAAAAGACAACTGTAGTGCGAGGACTTCACCAAATGGGATTAACGCTTCAAATAAACTCACTTAGAATTATTTGAGCGGAAAGAACGTCGAGGTCTTAACTGTACAGGCAGATTGTGAGCTACCTACCAAGTAATGCATCCCGCGATCCGCCATCGAGGACAATCCCAGGGAAGGGTACCTTTCGTCTGATAATTTGACCGCAGTTGAGGTTAATTGTGGGTACCTCTGGTCGGCTAGAGAAGAATATCAGATGAGGACACACACACAAGCACACCAGCTTGTCTTTCAGGACAGGGAGGCTAAAAATCGACTTCAGATGGCCAGCAATGAGTGTTATCTGTCCTAAAGCCAGATCAGGGAAACGCCTTCCGCATACGGTGCAGGTATTCCAAGCTTCAACAGACGGAGCACAAACCAATAGAAAAGCACGATTTTAGTTATCAACGGCCATCACCCAGGGTATGGGTAGACAGAGTACGATTATAACTACTCCCCGTATCACAGGTGGCTTTGTACAAAATGTCGGGGGTAGTGTAAATATCAAAGTTAGAACACGGAAAATAGGTGACCCCCATGCAGTTTAGTACGAGACCACCTGTAGTACTGGAAGCACTTATGCCTGTGTCCAACCTATGGCAATGTCGCCGACTTGCAGAGAATGGAGGACTATGATCAAGATTCGATCGAAGCTTTTATGGTAAGTATCGGGAAATTGGAACGATCAGTGTGTTTTCTTCGGTCTAGGGGAATTGCACATGGTTCTGTGTCAAAGTATTTATAAAGTACGCTCTCAGTCCTTCAGAGCAATCAACTCGAAACGAAAATGAAGACACTAATTGGGGCTGTTTATGAGAAATTGAGGAGCTTTTATGATCCAGCAACTTATTTAGAAAGGGATGCCTACGCCTGTGAAGTGTATTACTCAGGGCCAGCTGCCGGTAAGTGTTACCCGCCCGTAAAGTGGGTGGTTTTACGCTCAATTCCGGAAAAAAAACTATGTTTATGATTATGAGTGTGGCTAGGATAAGGGTTGTGGTTTGGAATACAGTTACAGTCAGGGCACAGGAATATTTAGGCTTTCGAGACCTTAGCCCAAAAACATTTGTATTACTTGGGAGGCGTTCCAACTACCCTGTTGTGTATTTGTGCGGCTGCTGGCGGGGCTCGAGAGTGAGACCCAGGGCAGAAGGGGACGAGGGAGTCCCGTAACCGATCGATGAGCACCTATCCGCCAAGATACGCCTAGTTTATAAAGTTGTCCTGGTTCATGTATCATTTTTGGCTTATTAGTCGTCATTAGCCATCCAAACACAGCCTCAGTTGGTGCCCACCCAAAGCTCAAACCCGCGACCTATCGATTAGAATTCCAACGATATAACCCAGCCATTGGTGTTGGTTATGACGACTAATAAGCCAGAAATGGCTATTCCCATCTTCCCTGTCCATGTCGGTAATGTTTTACTGCCTATACTACTAGTCTCTATGCAGCTGCTGGCGGAGCTCAAGAGTGAGTCCCAGAGCACAACGGGACGAGTGAGCCGTAACCGATCAGGGAGCTATCCACCAATGAACTGATAAGATTTGTCGGCGACTGCGTCCCATTCCGCCTCCGATCTGCTTGACTCTCCTGTTACCGGGTCCAAGTGAGCTAGGGAGGCGAGAGCACGATAGACGCTGCGCACGCCAACTATCACTATACACAAATTTTCCCTGCTTGAACCAATTTAATCGGCTGCCCTGAGGTGTAATAAATTCGCTAATTTACGGTTGATGGTCGCGGCTGCGGAACACATGCGAAAGTTTCCACGCCAGACAACACTGACACGCATCAAATAACATGCAATTGCACAAGGACTAAATTGACTGCGAGTTCTTTTTTGAAACAACCTTCATACAGGCAGGAAGTTGGAAAAAGACACACTACGAATTATTAACGTTTCCTTGAATAAAATTATAACACACATCTAGAAAGCCTGTATGCAAGTCAGTCTGAAATTACGATCCATTATCGGGAATGGCTCACTGCGAGGGGAAGCAGTCTATTCATCTCATCCATACGCTGTCCCTCACTCTACGCGCAGTGAACGTTGACGATAGCAACACTTTATATACCAGAAAATAACATGGATTACACTATTCTCTAGTTTATGTCCCATGGACAGATTTCGGGGGCATTGAGAGAACGAAGCACGACCCAGCGAATGGACGTGTAGGTACTAAGCACAAGTAATAGGCTTCTAAAGACTGAACCGATGCACATCCTTCCGCGCTACGGCAGAGAACAACGTAATTTCGTAAGTAAAACAGAATTTTTCCTCGTGTTTCGTTCTGCTAATTTATTGAATCTACCTGACAATCAGTATTTCGGGTGTTTGAAAGAAACGAACTTCATGCGTAACCCACCCATTTAAACCACCGAGAAATCTATTAAATCGTGGTGCTTAGGGGAGGCTTCGGTGAACGTCTGTTCCAACTCAAAATAAAGCCCCCCGAACTTAAGCTGTCGCTTCTGAGGAAAGAACCAACGAGATTGTCTGGGCTGGCACGGAGGCAAGTACCAGATGCTTCAAATCCGAAGTACAGCTAGTAGACAAGAGGCATCTCGTAACATTGAAGCAATGAATTAACTTCCTGATTAGCAGTGCTTACGGGGCGAACGAACAAATAAATAAAATGCGAGTAGCTTAAAAAATGAGGGGGAATAGGCGAGCGAGCAAAGTCTTTGATGGCCTGAAATCTAGTCCGATTGTCATGGGCGGTTAAGATGTGAGTAGCATAAACGCAAAGGAGGCTACGGAGAGAGCAGAAACAAAAGACAGAAGGTAGATAGTGATAATGACGAGAAAGACCTTTGCAGCAGATGGGGACAGATAGGATGAGAAGTCTGTGGAGTTGTGTCCACATTCAGGCGACTGCGCAATTAACCGCGATCTTGCCCGCACTGCTGACCGGCAGGGAGTCACCGATGAGGACAGCCAGCGCACGTACCATGTAGGCCATAGTGCCAAAGCGACCTGCAGGCGGAGTATCGTAGAACTGATGGCAAATCCTGTGGGGCCCCCGACAAGGCAACTGGCCGCTGGCGCGGGAGTATCCTTTGGGATTATTCTCTGTGGGGGTGCGACTTTCCTGGTCGTCTGCATCACTGGTCTTCTCCGAGGCCAATTTCGCGCAACAGAGCGTCGCGTTTGCTCCATACTGAGCCTGCAAAAGCACAAAAAAGCGGCGGCGGCGGCGGATAATGCGATGATATGGGCAAATTAGGTAAATAAGATGGAAGTGAGAAAGAATTTAACGAGGACGATGATGAGTACTTCAGTGCTCCACAGTATGCAACCCCAACTGGAAAGAAGATCGTCGTCATCGTCCAGAGCTGCATGTTTTGGCCCTGTTTTCTAAGCAGAGGAATCAAGCGGCATGTTCGACGGACGACCTACTTGAGAGCATGAGTCCCGGTGACAGCGAGCTTAATCGCCCGGGAACCATCACGCCAAGAATCAAAAACTGTGGTGAAATCGCGGCCATTAACAAATATGGCACAAAATAAAACCCAAAACGATGAAAGCGCATACGGCTAATTATTGCAGGCATGTGGTGGCATGGCAAGGACTTGTGCCTCTAGTACCCTTTGCTACGGTTTTCTCTGATAATGGGTTCGAGTGAGGATGCAAAAGGGCTGACAATACGACGTCTTATTTCAGCGATCACCGCTTCATCTTCTGAACTGCTTCAGGGAACTCGCCTATCCACTTCCATCGGCATTTCGTAACACTGCTATGATTTGTGACCCTTTTAAGTTCCCTAACCATGTCCACTGCAAGATGCACGGTAGTTTATCTTTCCGACGCGAGAGAATGCCTGTTTCGTAGCTTATGTTCTCTGATGATCATTCTGTCATCGCCTACCAAAAATCGCACCGAACAGCTAATGGATGGGTTAAAAGGAGGGATGCGGCGTGAAGAGGTCCAGACACATCAGTCGTATTCGAGCTGCAGGAATGTTCAACCGAGACGAGGTAAAGGCTAGGCCTTGAACTCGGGTCAACAGGACTTTACTCGTCGAGCCACACGGCTCTCTTTGCGGCCATCCGGAAAAGGAGATAAATCTAATGAAGACAAGCGGGAGAACATCCAAAAGGCGTTAGGAAAATACACCTGGCACACGCACCCAGGCATGTCTCTAAAAAACATTCACTGTAGTCGTCGAAGTGCTAATTTGCATACACCCGACGCCAGGGTGGCTTACGATCAGGTGAGCACTCTCGAGATCCATGGTGAAAATTGAGGGCACAGCAACAACAGAAAGGGATCTGAGAGCGGACAAAGGGTATCTGCGGTCCTGTAATCGAAACAGATGGACGCCCCTCCCACGCGACGTTGGATATTCCCGGTCGCAGGCGAAAGGGCGTGCGCCCCCGTAGATCAAGGGCAGCGTACTGGCTCCAAAACCAACCAGTTCCTGATTCTAAATCCGGGACTGTTCCGCCAGGGATTGAGTACGGCTGACTGACGACAGTGCTCTTTCCTATCCAGGCTCATAAATACTTCCTTTCTATTAGTTACTCGCCGTTGTGCGATCGCCCATGGCACCTGTAGACAAGAGCTGAAATGCACAACGGTACGGGCCTGCAAACAAGCGAAAGCCACTTCCATGTGACTTGGAAAGTGGTAACGCGCAGGCTATGCATATAGTTTTGTGTAATCGAGTACTGTCAGAAGTCCAGGACGTGGACTAGGTCAAGGAGAGTTACCTGATCCTCGAGGAAGATGCGGTTGGCGTTAGCGATCAGATCATCCAAAGAGACGATACAGTTGAGGTGAACTCGAGACTCCTCGTCGTGTGTGACCAACGCACCAATTACGGTCGTAGCCTCGACCAACAGCTGTCGATACTCGGGAGTGGGCACGGTGTTGATGAAGGATTCCACCGCCAGGGCAAACTTTAGTTCCTCTTTTGTCATCTGGACGAAATGAAGGCAAATTTGAGGTGGTGGGTGGGGACAGCGTGAAAGACACTCACAGTAGATTGCCTAACTCATGAAATGTCATCCTCGAACTTCAAGAAGGAAGTATGGAACACATTTGAAGTTGTATGTAGTGTTTTTTGTACTGAGTTGAGGCGCAAAATGCCGTATAATAAGGAAGAGTTCATAGCAGATCTGTTTATTCAAGGCAAAACTGGACAAAATGAGACCACATCCGATGTTTCTTGATTTTCAGGTGTTTTCCTAAGTTATTGCACCTTCTGGACCATACCTTCTTGTTGAACCACAAAGGAATATTAATATAATTTAGAAAATTTTAAATATATCCCTTCAGAGAACGGAAAATTAGGTAAAGGGAGATATGAGAAGTCACATTGTTTCTGGGAAGACAAGGATGGATTTAGTTTTAAAAATTCAGTTTTGAACATTTGTGACTACTTATGTCAAACAACTCAGTAATACACTTTTGCGAGTGTATTTTGTTTTACCACACCGATAATTGGGACTGGAAACAAGCCTATATACGAGAAGCCGCCACATGCCGTCATTCTTCCCTGTCATGCCGTAGGCGAAAGATGTCCAGACAATATCTATCTGCAGTTGACTATTACTGAATATGGAACATCGAAACGGAAAGAGCAGAAGATTGACATTTCTTCACAAAATATTAGTATATCTTCGGCCACTCGGTTGTGTATTTGCAATCTTGGAACTGGGTCACAAAGTAAGCAAGTACAGCAAAAAACGCTCCAATAGAAATAAAAAGTGTTCTTTCATTTTCAGCTGACATTGTATCCCTTATTTCTAGCGAAGTCAAACCGGTCGAACATCCCCATTTTTACTTGAATTCATCTTGGAAAACGACTAAGCACGCATGCAAGTGTTTTTTAAAGAGATAACTTATTATAAGAATTTTTAAATCGAGCTTAGTCATATTAATTGCCGAAATATGTTGTGAGCGTTTATTCGTCTCGGCAACGAGTTTTCTTATTTGGGTGAGTCTACAAATATGACTCAAACGGCCAGGTGCATTAGAAAGACTGTCTCAGCACTCAATATTTTGGTAAATATCTGTAAGAAATATCTTATTTTGAAGGTTTTGATAAGCATATAAAACAGAAACCACATTTATGGGTCATAGAAAAAACAGGAAACTTTAAGTATTTTCCATCGTTTCAAGGACGAGCTGAAACTCATCGTAATCCAACACCCGAAATACTTATGAAGAAATTTAACAAAATGAAAGCCCTCTTAATATGCATAAAACGGTACGTTTACGATTTCACTTAAAAATTATAGTTAAATTTATTAGGCACTGGCCGGCGTATCAACATGTCAGCTTGTGACATATTTTATTCCTGTTACGTCCATGCCAGCGCAATCAAGTGAAAATCTGTTTGCCTTAGTCAAACGCATCTTACACGGAAGAAAAAATGCCAATTCTCGTGAAACCGTGTTTTGAATAAATACTCGAAATTTAGGCTGTTTGGTAACGGCCATACTTTCCATTGCTCTTAATATGGAAGACTACTGCCGCAAAATATACACTAAATGACTATTTTCAAAAGCAATTCTACTTGTGATGTTTTATTTACTCGTTTGGACAAACATTATGACATTTTAAACTTCAGGTTAATTAACTAACGCGATTTTTCACGTTTTCGGAATTTACCGTTTATCTAAAAAATCGTATTTCTACAGAACGTAATATTAATTTTTAAACCACAATACACCTTCTTTTTAAGATCGGTCAATTATTTACTCCTGTAAAACTTGGGGGAGCGCAGTGAGTTCACATAATGTGCCCTATCTCATGAAATTCATGAGATAGGGCACGTACTGCAATGCGGTGTAAGCTACAGTTGATGCTGCATACGTGTGAGAAAGATCAAACATACAGATCCATTTTGCAGATGTTATATACGAAAAAAATACGTAAAGTTGAGAAAGAAACAGTGAGAGAATAAGGAAATTTTGGAGGCACGAAAATGACATCTAGGTTTTTGAACAGAGTACGGAGATTTGTTCGTCAGTGCGCGAGCGCCTACGGTAGGGAGGGGGGAGGGGGAAAGGAGACCGCAGTCCCGAGACAACCTACGGTCAAAAAATTGTAATGAACCCTCATGACGGGAAGTCAAGGTACTGGTTCAATAACCAATCCGACCCGCTAGTTTAACGTCAGGCCCACTTCGATTGAGGTTGGGAGGGAGACTGGAATGATCATTTATCACTCATTGAACATCATCAGTCAGTCATACCCAGCACAGGGACTATTCATATCAACTCCAGGAAGAGTTCAAAAAGCTTTGTTCTGAAAGATAAATTTTAAGTGCGCGCATAAATTTGTGAGGAAGTTAAACGTGACAGAGAGGGGTCACTCGCTAATCAGTCGCCCAAAGCGCACTGAGCAATAGAAACAGGGTGGGGGAAGAGAGTTCGGAGAAGCCTTATAAAAAGCACTAAGCAGGAGTAGGTTCTCTTCGACACGCGCATAGTTACTTAAATACAGAACTGCGGAGACTCCTACAAAGAATTTTGCTGGAAGTTGAGGAGGTTTGGCAGTTGCGACAAACCAAAGGCGCCAAATTTTATCGTTCGCTGCGGTATACAAAAAACTGCTCACACGAGCCCAAACAAAAAATCACAAAAACGACGTACATCTGATAAATCCCCATCGTTGTCTTTAGTTTCCTTCCACACAAACAACTGAATTCAGCAATCAATGGCGGTTAAGGTTAGGAAGTGCCGATGCCCCTTAAAGATACGAATTTTGAGCGCACGCGAGCTTTTACTGTGCACAGAAGGCAGTCAACCCCAAGGACTTGTGGTGTTTTGTAGTTTACCTAGGCCAGCGGTGACATATAGGCGAGTAAATTACGTTGTCGAAACGGTCGCAAAGGCAAATCAGGTAGGGCAGACCTAACGCAGACTTGCTAGCCGAGGAAGCAAGAAGACGTGATGAAATCGATCCAGAAGAAACAAGCCACTAATACTGTGCCTGCTCGTTCAACGCTTCGAGAGACAGTGACTAGGCAAAAACCACCGCCAACGAGGTTGCTCAGAGATTATTGTAGGGCGCACGATAGCGTACAGCCCCCACCACCTCACTTAAATGCAGTTCGTACCTGCCGGATCGCAATACATCATAAACGCATCGCGTCACGAGGCGGCGGTGGTGGCGCGGCAGCAGACTAGATTAAATCATCGCCCAGATTACTAATATCACGCGAGATGCTGCAGAAGGGGGTCAACTCTTTTCCCTGCCTCCTCATCGTCTGGGTTGGGTACATCGGAGGATGCTGGTATAACGCTAGTAGCCTGCACGAAACAACATTTGGGCGTGCTGAGAGTCAAAATTGCTCGGACGCGGTCAGGCAAGTAGGGCAATCTGGTCAAATTAATGCTTATAGGAGGGTAAAAGGGCGTGCAAGCGGAGGAAAGAGGGAGCCTTAACGTGGTCTGGGTTCAGGTATAAACAACTCTGTGTCGGAAATACAACCATCTGCTTCTCGCTACGTGACCGCCAACGAGAGCGCCGGAAGGCAGCGAAACATAAACTTCTCCCACTGTCCTGTCACAACCAGTCCAGATCGGTGAACACCGCTCCCACGGGACCCAGCACGTTTACTTCACCTTCCCCTTCCCCCCCCCCAAAAAAAACCCAACCATCCCGTGTGTTTGTAGTTCTGTCACGAAGGCGCCCAACTGCATGACCCACTTAAAAATCACTCTCAGCAAAGCCACTCAGGAAGCAGAAAATCCTTTCTAGTGCCATTCGACATATTTCCTTATAAGTGTTTTTTTTTTGTGGATTTGCAAAAAATTGCAGTGAATGCTGCCAGCTAAAAAAAATTATTAATGAGAATCCTGTGAACAGTAAATTTCGCTAAACTGACTGAGTAAATCTAAAACACGAACTTGTTCCTTGCTAGGAGGCTAAAGAGGTGTTACTGAAAGGTTTAATCTGATTGGCGGACCACCAAAATACCCCATATCTTAGTGCTGGTTGAGACAGCCGTTAGACCGCGCGAGAACGGACAGGTAACAGAAGGAAATTATGCACCATGCTGCACACCATAACGAACGTTAGAATACAAAAACCGAGTACGAAACGAAATCTCGTGGAAAATTTTTCCCGTAAACACGGTCAGTCTCTCCCCCCTTCAAAAACTCTTAGTCTGCACGTACACGTTCTTCCAAATCCCAATCAATCCCGCCGGCATGTGAGTACAGTAAGGTAGTCTTTAAGGCTGACCGACGGAATCCTCCTTCTGCACTTGCAACAGCAGAGCCGTTCCTTCAGTGAAGCAGTAAGTGGAGAACAGTGAGCGTCAAATGTGAGCCTTCTAATAAGGTTGCCCGCACACATACGCGCAAAGGGGACGGACTGATGAGGGTGGGATGGTCACGTGGACTGATCTGAAGTCATACCTCTTTTGTAAGTGAAGTAGTGATTACATTTTCACCTATCCGCAGACCCTGAAGGCGCTCCAGGATGCAATACGTGCGCACAAAGAAGTCCGGAGGCACGCGGTTCAAGGAACCATCAATTTTACGACGTCGCGACCAGATATTCCGCGTCTCCTCTAAGGTCATGGGTTCAAGCGCAATGGAGCGCGTGCGACCGGGTCGCATGGTACTTGTGGGGCTGTGCACCTGGGACATGGATGGCGAGGTGGCGGAGGACATATCCTGCGGAGAGCAGACTTTCAGAAACTGTAGGGGGCGAGGGAGGAGAGAACACAGAAGTCAGGAGGGGTAGAAAAGCAAATAAACAGAGAAAACGACCTAATGTACCCCCGCGACTCAGATTATCACTTCCTGCTCAGGGCGATGTGAGTGTGGTTGTAGTCACAGAGAAGAGTTGTACAACGTCACAACTGAGATAATTCGTAAAGATTTTGGCGAGTACATGGAAATCTAACGGGCAGGCGAACTTACGCTGCACTGCTAAATGGTGGGGGAAAGGGGTAGGATTTTAGGCTTTGTTTGAACGGTAAATAAGTAGAAAAATGACGAAAATAGGGATAAATTGTGATGGTGATTCCTAGACTGCAAACCATCGTCAGCCAAGCATGTCCCCACACCATGGTTGAATGACCCAGAATTAAAATGAGACACTTCTTCTGCATCACTAACCCTCGTTATACGACCGACATCTGAAGTTTCCAAGATTGTGTCCGACAATATCGGGTAATGTCTGCTTGGATGACCAACAACGCTCGTCATGCCTTAGTACTGCCATAACACCCACCAGACATGGGAGGGGGTGGCGGCACGCCTAGGTGCTCGTTTATGCCGTACCAGCCCACTAGGCTCGATCCCGCCTGCCGTATTCTTGACTGTCACGACACCGAGCCGAGGCGGGTGAGTGGAGAGAGGGTGCGGTAGATGCTGTGCAAGTGTACTAGCACTATAAGCGAACTGACAGAAACTCACTGCACCTACGCCGACCCTGCTGCGGGACACACGGTGAACTTCGGCAGAAAAGACGAGCAAAGTGTGATGCAACTGCTGGTCGGACCTCAGACCGAGGTTATAAGACAACATTGGGAAAGCATTTTCCGTAATATAAGCAGGTCGGTGAACGAAGATGCCATGCTACATGACAGTTCGACCTTCGTGTCCGACAAGGTCCACCGTATGCTCCACAGCACGGTGGCGCAGGGATGGTGACTTGCGAGCGAATTATTTCGTAGTAGACTTGCGCTGCACCTGCCCCACTCTCTCTTCGCTGACCCATCAGGTTCCGGTGGCCAGACAGAGCCAGGAAGACCAAAGACGGGATTGGGAGCAGGTGGCTGCCACGGCGTGAGCCTGCACCAACGCGTGCCACTACACTCCCATGCGCGACATTTGTTATCGGAGCGCATCCCGCAAAATGCCTGCTGTGCCCTGATCTATCCCCCCTGTTGGTCTAACGCATCTACCACGCGGCCCGTTTAGGATGCACTGGCATGCTACATACATGAGTAGAGACGAAAGTACTGACAAAGCCAACGAAGAGTGGGATGAGCGATTCTGGCTTATTAGCTGTCATCAGCCAGCTACGCACAAGTCCAGGTCTGTATGACTATGGATTTCAACCCGGATTCATTGATAATTGAGCGTTCAGTAGTCCTAAGCTCTACTATTGAGCCACATGCCTGTTATCTTTGAAGGGCTCTAGATTAAGACGCAAGACACAGCTGGAGGAGCACGTCCCGTAAACTAGTCGACGGAAGTCCTTCCACCGTACATACATGAGTATTTATTGACGTAGTCGAATACACTAGTTCCTCTGAGCAATAAAGTCTCACTTTTAGCAGGCGTGAAGTCAATGAAAATGAAAAGCGACGACCAGACAACAGTGGAGCCCAATTTTCGAAACGATGCCACGGGAGGGGTGAGGATTGCTTCAGTACAAAAATTACGAAACCCGAAGACCACTTAAGAAAAGCACCTTATTGGTCACTAGGCGGTGCCACAAACCAATTCTCCAGAGGGCCAATTGCATTTGAAGAGTTGGCAAATGAGGACCTCTAGCTGCACCTTGCCAGTGCAATTTGAACAAACAATAGTTTTTGCTTCTGTCAAACCGAAGTCCCGAAAGCAAAAAGTACGGCGCTAGTAATCGGACCCCCGAAACACTTACCGCGCACTTCCTGCGCGTAAGCAAAACCTAGCCTCATGTATTCAGTTCATTGGTGTAAACTAACCAGTAGGAAAGCATGAGGCACAGAATGATACCAAAGCCTGAAAAAAAACAGTTCAATACTTCAGTAACCAATCAAGTTCCTGGTCAATACGTAATTGGCAGGGCTTGAGAATGGGATGCAAATCGGTGTCACACACAATTCATCCACACTACACAGGGATACAATGACGACGTGGATATACAAAGCAAAGGAGAGGAATACTATCATAGCGATGAAAAGGAAAGGAGTAAGGAAAATGCAGACTTACAGCTGAAGACTTTCGCCGACTTGCCGCTAAAATAAAAAGACGAAAATACCAATAAAAACCCATGAGAAGACGTGGGCGATTTAAAAGCAGCGCAGTGCGATCCTCCCGACGGAGACAGTGAAATGATCAGACGATCAATTGTGCTCTCATTTCGGGGCATTCACAACTGTGTTTTTGGCTTCGAAACCCTCCCCCCACGCCCTTCAACACAGAAATTTCCCAGAATAATTATAAGCCACCGCCGAGCATTAAACAAAACCACAAGCAAGATAGAAAAGCTATCAAGGAGAGCAGTTTGCAAGTACAATTAAGAACTCAGTCGCTTACCACCGCCCCCCCCCCGGTACAACCTACACGTTCCAATGCACACAACTTCATGGCCCCAGTTTAGAACCAACGAAACAATAGAGTCAAGTGAATAGTATGCTGACACGGTTAGGCAACACTCGCAGAGACAGCGCACATTTGCGTCCACAGTGGTAAACCATGTCCAGTTGGAGGGCAGAGTATATATTGGTAAGTGGGGGGGGGGGGGGACAAGCTTCTGCATATCTATCAGAAGGGATCAGAGGCCAACCCCGGCAAGACAGGGCTGGCCTGCTAGCCTGAGTGCCGCCTATCCGGTGCTGTGAAGGGCGGCGGACGGGATTCAGGGAGGACTTATTACAAAAAGGACAGCCCAGCGGCTCTGACGAATGAGCAGTCGCGAATAATGCAGCAGTAGGGGCTACAAGTGTTTTTGAGCTCCACAGTGGAAGGTGATTTACATGTACAAGTCACAAGCCCCCTTCGACGTCCATCACGTGTCCACGGAATGGACGCAGCACTGGTGACCGGTGCAGCATCTGCCACATTCTCGCTCCTATCTCATCCACCTTGGCCCGATGACAAGACGACCAGAAGTGGGGGCTGGTGCAGTAGCCGCTTAAGTTAAAGAGCCCGTCTACGAGTGCAACACACGAGGGGTAACGGGCCACTGCAAGGACTGCTCGGATCTCACACGGGTGAGGATGCAGGAAGTCTTAGGGGTCTTAACACATAGCGGACCTTTTCAGGTCACTGAATCAGGTTTCTCACAGTGCCGTTCATCTTCGAATTTAGCTACTATAACAATTAATTCGTCCTCCATCAAACCATATCAGGCAACGTCTGACAGCAAAAAGACTATGGTCCGCGCGCTCTGGATGGACTTTCTCTGAGACTAACAGCGTACCGAGGGGCAGATTTATGTCCCCTAAAGACAGTAAGGGCTAAAATGAACTGTGCAGTTCGCTGCGGCTGCGGCCGGCAACGTTTTCCAAACACTGTGAGCTGATATCTTCTTAACGCCGACCGGGTAGAGAAGCTTTTAATTACTGATAACCGGCTCTTATCAGGCGGGCCACAGAATAGACAAGAAGACTTAAGCCGTTTGAAGACGAAGAGATCATGAAACCGAAAGTACCTGATACCCCGGCTGCTTCCATTAAATAAGGCAAACCATAATTCAGTTAAAAATGGTCATAGCAAATAGAAAGGAACAAAAACAAACACAGGAGATGAGGATAAACAGAATTGCGATGAAGGTGCTCCGTGAGACGTTGGGAGATAGGTGAACTCCACAGTAAGTTCACCGAAAAAGAAGCAGTCAGCCATTGACGCTTGAGGCGTCGGATGAAAGATGAGACAGGCATATGAAAGAGGTGGAGAAAAAAGAAAGCGCAGAAGACCGTTTTTACAGTAGGAGTGTTCAAAAAAACATAAGGCGTACATGCTTCGCCAGGTCAAACATCATATGCACTGGAAGAAGATGACCTTCATTCGGGCTGCGCGATGTCATGCCAACAAAGAACGATATTCAGTTGTGGTATCGCAAGACAAGCGTTAATTCAATGACAATGAGCAGGACAGAGGAAAGCGGGGGAGGGGAGCGAAGGTGATGGCGGCAGCCAGAAAGGTCTTCCGCCCAAGAGTTCTTCCTCGAAACCATAATGAGCAAAGTGCCTCCACAATTGCCAACTTCCGCTGAAACTACCGAGGCGTTTGGCTCAGTGAAATTCACGGAAACACACAAACTGTCAGACGGCAAGTTGTCCTACTTCGAACAACACGAGCACACGCTCACAGGAAATTAATGAGAAAACTCTTGAGTGTGCTTTTGTAAGTTTCACTTGCACGGCAAGGCCAAAGGAGCCCTAATATGCTGGAGATGCAAAAACTGGTGATGTTGACTAGAGTGGGACAGATAACCTGCATTTTAACCCACAGAGGCAAAAGAGGACATAACTGGATAAGGCTGCGGCTCGGGAAAATCACAATATGGATCGATCGGTCCAATACAGCTATAGGCAGAACCAAGCCATCAGAACATAACACAATTCTCTCATTGCGCAACCCGAAAGTTTAAAGCTACAAACTATACTACTAACCGTGATTCAGTAACAATAACATTTATATTTGTTGCTGAGGGCCTAGACGCAAGCCAACGTATCGATCAGCACATTCTGGTTAATGTTTAAACTTCATTGACAAGCTGCTTAAAATGTTCCAGCAATGTTTTTCGATCCCCTATTTCCGCCCCACTAAGCACCTACTCAAAAAATCTTTAGTTCGAAAACGCTTGACATGTTG
Source organism: Schistocephalus solidus (assembly GCA_017591395.1). Taxonomy (NCBI): domain Eukaryota; kingdom Metazoa; phylum Platyhelminthes; class Cestoda; order Diphyllobothriidea; family Diphyllobothriidae; genus Schistocephalus; species Schistocephalus solidus. The sequence continues at coordinate 63,924 of WEDG01004604.1, forward strand.
CTATTTTTTTCAGTACAAATTGGGAGTTCAAAGACACATGCGTCTACGTCCATAAAATAAAGTGAATGGAATACTTTGTTGCAGCCAAAAGCTGTAACCATCTTCCGAAAAAGATAAACAGGGCAAATAAGGAAGCAAAGCTATTGCCCATGATAAACTGTGAGAGACAGGGCCCGAGAAAGTTTGGTTCAGACCGGGTTCAAATCATTTACCTTCCCATATCGCAACGGAGAGAGCTAATAGTGACTGAACAAGTGGGGATATGCGTGCCATCTGTGTGAACAACAAATATTTCTCTATCCCCGAGCCGCCAGATAAGTCAATATTGAGCCGGAAGACTAGTGTTCGGAAGGAACGCACGGCGGAGAGTGGATTTTGGTAGGTAAACGATAAGACTGTATGGGAGGCTACAGCTTGTAGCTGGGAAAGTTAGATCCGTTAGAATGACTTGGCCAACAGATTAGGCCCACTGGTCCTACACAAAAGGCTGCATAAAATATAAATGGTCCTGAAGGGGCTCACGAGGAAGGCAGCAAAACGGGTTTCTTCGAAGGAGCCAACTCGACACCCGGCAGTTCGACCGTCGATTTCGACGAGGTCCACCATATGCTCCACACCAGGTGGTGCAGGGACGTTGACTTGCGCGTGAATTAGTTTTAAGTGATAGTAGCCTTGCGCTGCAGCTACCGCACTCTCTCCTCCTCCCCCACCTAAGCCCGGTGTCAAGACAGAGTCAAGAAGACCGGAGATGGGAGAGGGCGCAGGTGGCTGGCGCGACTGGAGCCGCCCCTGGGCGTGCCCCACACCTGGCTCGGATCCCACGGAGTGGGAGTGCCATAAAGGCTACATTAAGAAGAAGCCATTGCAACCTGACTCTCAGTCCGCCAGTCAGCCACTCCACACAAAACACACATTGGGCTGACCACGCGGTCCGAGTTATCCCGTCAGTTGGCAACCTTCCAAGCCACGGCTGTTAGCGCACCGTGATAGTTTCAAGCGCGTCAGATTGTTTATAGTGAGGAACATGCGCTGAGCTCTCGACCTCACTCTCTCCCCCACCCCACAATCAGACCACTGTCCGAGCCGGTCAGTTGTCTGATGCGGAAGCAGGCGCAGCTGCTGGTGACCTCGTCTACGTGTACTACGTACACGACCTGGCCCCCAAACACAAGCACCAGGATTTCACACAACAGGGGGTTGAACGGCTTACATCTCACATGTGTGAGATAGCCAGAGGTCACGTTAAGAAGGAGCCATCGCAGCCTGACTCTCAGACCACCAGTCAGCCACTCCACACAACACACATTGGACTAACTGCGAGGTCTGAGTGTAATTGTCAGTTGGCAACCTTCCAACCGCGGCACTCAACGTTACCGCACTCTCTTCTCCTCCCCCACCTGAGCCCGGTCTCATGACACAGTCAAGAAGACCGGAGATGGGAGAGGGCACAGGTGGCTGGTGCGGCCGGAGCCGCCCCTGGGCGTGCCACCACACCTGGCTCGGATCCCACAGAGTGGGGGTGCCATAAAGACCACATTAAGAAGGAGCCATTGCAGCCTGACTCTCAGTCCGCTAGTCAGCCACTCCACACAAAACACACATTGGGCTGACCACGCGGTCCGAGTTATCCCGTCAGTTGGCAACCTTCCAAGCCACGGCTTTTAGCGCACCGTGATAGTTTCAAGCGCGTCAGATTGTTTATAGTGAGGAATATGCGCTGAGCTGTCGACCTCACTCTCTCCCCCACCCCCACAGTCAGACTACTGTCCGAGCCGGTCAGTTGCCTGATGTGGGAGTGGACTCGACACCCACTAGGTGGATGATGACACCAACACGAAGACGCAGCAAGTTGGCAAGGCAGTCTGGGATTTAAAAGGGACGGGGAGTCAGGAAGGTCACCATCGGCATTGGCTAAGGAAGGAACAGGAGGTAGGTCCCTATTATCGCCTAGTCATTGATGGTAGTCGTCTTTTGCCACCCACACTTCAGTGCGTGAACCCCACTTCACTCAAACAATTCTTAAAACGACATTTCGCTGGCGGTAAGACCTTGAAAATTCTCCAATAAACGTAATACAGTCGGTAATCGATCTGAAGCAATGTTAACCAAAATCTCAAAATGCGTACGCCATCAGAAGTGATTATTTAAGTGGACTTGAAATATTTATTATTTCAGAACATAATCCTAAGATATTTCAGACACAACAGGATGTCAGCTTAAGAACGAACGACTTTTCGGTCTCCTGAAGATACAAAAAATCGATACGAAATGAATACTTAAGTAGTATGAATTTTTTCTAGAGATTTTTCACGCCTTTATAAATTTGAACATATTTTTTAAAAAGCGAACAACTTCTTTTTTGTACTCATTTGATAGAAATGCATGTTCACTTCAAAGTTTATACGCTAAAGAAGGCTATCTTTAGGTTTTTAAAAAAATTTATAATTCCCGAATAACTTTGAACCTGGTCTGCCATTGCATTCGCGTTTAGGGTTTTCACTCCACAAACTATGCCTTCCTTGGAAGGAATGACATAAATTTCTGTACCTCATTAAGAAGGTAACATATACTACAATGCAATATGCAATAGATGTGGAGTACACTATATACTTCGTGAGGGGCATTAATAAACGAATAAATACGATGCGATTTGAATGGACATTGTATAATCTTCAAAACTGGCACCATTAGAAACTTTTTTAAAAATTAAAATTGAAGAAGAGATGATTTTCTGTCAGATGAATACAAGAAAGAAACATTTTCTATGAAATCGACAGGAAAAAACGCACACTAATTAAGTAACCATTTTGTATCGATTGAGGTCTCTTCAAGTAGCAGAAAAGACGTTCGTTCTAAAGCAGACATCCTGGCGTGTCTAAAATATCTGGAGACTGGGCTCCGATATAATCAATATATCGATTCCACTTAAGAAATCATTCTTAATCTAAAAGGCACTTTGGTTAATATTGCATAAGGACGTTCACTGACACCTGAATGCTAAAACTTGTAAAGGGGCAGCTGATCAGCGGAACAGTCATTGCATTCGTCTGAGCAGGAATTAACTGCGCGTCCGAAAGCCGATGCGGCAATCGACAACGACTTCTGCAACAATGGCCCAGGGCGCGCATCTTCGCTTGCATACGCAAAAAACTGTTGCTTGTGCTGCGCGGCGAAGGATGCATGCCTAAAAGCGCATATCGTGCGGGTGAGGGAGGGGGTCGGGGAAAACAGAGGGGCCCTGCAGAGCATAGCCAGATGCGAACTGCTAGTGTGTGTCTGTGTGTGTGTGTGTGAGAGAGCAACACTCACCTGCACTGAACGAAATAGAATTAGGTCCTGTAAAGACATTCCAACAAAATACTAACGACGTCACCGACTTTGAAGTAGCATATAACGACTACAGCGCTTTATGAGCGCCCCAAGGTAGAAAAATCCGGATGTGGGAGGGGGGTTGAATCAGAAACAGGAAAGAACCGTGCATTAATTATGCTGCGAAACTGCCATCCACGGGTCGGAATAGGAGTGAAATGAACAGGGATTAGGAGGGGGAACATATATGCAAGTGGGTTATTCGTGTCTGCAGCGTTCAGGTGAACCCGCTGTCAGACCTGGTGTTGGTTTCGCCGGCTACTAATCAAGGCAGTATAAAAAAAAACTAATAACAGTCCTCCCACCGAGTGCGCAAAAGTAGGCGTTAGGGCGCATTACAGAGGTGATCGAATGATGGGCGAAAAGGAGACGAGAACGTGCTACGTGGGCGGGGAAGTTCTATAATACGAGTCACGTGTTAGAGCGCAGACAGACACTTGGTAAAACCTCCAGACTTACCCACAGAGTTCGCTATAAGAGGTGAATCTGTCGTGTGCAGAAGAATTAAGAGGGGGAAAACATTTAAAAAGAGCAAACCGTTAGGTGTAACGCGCCGGTAGAGCAAAACAGAGCAAGGAGAAAAGATAAAGAGAGGAATGTTGTAAGAAAGGCTGCCCGACAGTTAAAATATGCATTTGGCCAACAAAAGAACCTCACAGGTTTTACTAGAGAGTGGAGGCAGAACTCCATCAGACTTCGGTTCATCAGAAACAATATACACGCGCAGTTATCAAAAGAGACCATCTGAATTATGAACTTCGTTTTTCGGGTTAGGAACTACGAATGAGTATCAGTCACCCTATGAATTCTACCTACAAAATATACTTCCTATCATTTATATCGTAAACAGTAGAAAGTTGTTCGACAGTTGGCAGTCATATTGAAATGAACAGTTACAGGCTTTAAGTGACTCAGGGATAGTGTTTATTCACTTCAGTTTTAATTGTTTCGTATGAAGTTTTAAGTTAGCAGACATCGTTTTAAAAGAGCGTGATGCTGCTAGCTTAGGTAAAGGCGAAATACTGCAACCAGAAATTGAAATAGGAATAGCCAATAAAATTACCTATTGGCACCAATTGGCTGATTATTGCTACTACTGGATGTGGCATTTTTTGCCTTACAACAAACAAGATTACATACTTACATATTATCAGTAAACTATCACATACAAATAAATTAATCGACACTATGAGTGGCATTTACTCTGAGGGGTAGAGGGGCACATGGACCCGCCTCGCTGAGTTGGTGAGTAAGTTAGGCTTACCAAGTTTGAATATGCGAATCTCGTTGCCACTCAGGAGATTGGATAAAAGGCAATTAGCTTCGAAGGGGCTCATGGAGAAGAGTGCAAAAAGGGCGTCTTCGACGGAGCTCTGCTTAGAACGGGCCAACTCCGCACCCATCAGCTGGATAATGAGACCAACGCGAAGTCGCAGCACATTGGCAAGGAGAGCCGGATGCGAACGTGCAAACATTGACAAGTGCAGCAACAATTCCTACAAATCAGGGAGACGATTCTGTTACCATTAGCGCCAGAAACATCTGGCAGAATAGTGTTTCGAAGGCAGCATGAGCTGGCATGAAGATTAGGCACACAAAAACTGAAAAGAAACTATTGATCGTGCAGGTTGCCTCACTGACAATGTCAGAAGAAACAGTGCTCAAACGCGCGATCACCACATTCTACCAAATCTAAGTTTCGGTACTAGACAGGAAAGGGAATTAATATGGTTCTTGGAAAGACTGCGGTCGGGAGGATTATGACTCAAGCAGTTCGCGGTTCACACAAGTACGATTGTCTGCGATAGATGTGGGATATACCAATATTGATAGGTATGCGTTAGAGTAGCGACCTCATCCTACGAATACCTAAGCCACTAGAATTCGTTTTTTACGCTTGTATCAGCACTAGAGGAGAGGACCTTGAAGGCAAACTCCGGATCCATGAGCGCTTAACTATGTGACGCAAAAGATTTCCGTGTTACGTGAAACTGACTAATATTTTGAATGGTATTGTAAAACACATTAAACAACGTTTTTTAAGTATCCATCTTTTCTTTGTCAGCAGCCCCGACACATCAAACTCGAGCTTTCCAAAACAAGAGCGGCAGAGAACACACAAAGTTACAGGGGCTGTCAATGCGGGAAATTTAGCAAACACCGCAAACTCCCATTTATCATCCTGCAAATATTTTCACAATGACTGCGATTGTGAACTAGTACCAAAGACTTGGAGTAAGACCAGTCATTTATGGAAAAACAACTGACCGATAGTGGCTATGTTGATAACATTCAGGTCAGATTAGTTTACTGAAAAAGAAACAAGTGGGCACCTGAGAAGAACTCCACATTCAGAAATCAACCAACTAGAGAATCGACTACCTTGTTATCTATAAATGGCGTGCCTAATGTGAGTTGCAGGTGGCGTCCATAACACTCACGGGTCCACTGAAGAGGATAAAAGGGTAACCTAACCTACGGGATACCGTGTCTAAATTGTAGCAGTGTTTGGTATTGGACGAACATGTCACGATCCAAAGGAACGCATCGAAGGACGTAGACGATATTTTCACAAGGTGCTAAATGCCGAGGAAAAGCACGCTACAGTTGGTGCACCATCCGGAATCGCGACACTCACCAGAATGCAGAGTTTATTTAAAACAATTGCGGTACCCTGTACAGGGATCCAGTCACTAACATTAACTTTCGGCCGCTGAGGGGAGGTCTATACTGACAAAAGAATTGCCGCCACGTCCAGAAGGCTGCCTTATGCTTCAGCTGGCATGATTCCTTGATTTATGCTATACTTATGTTTGGTAAATTCTTTTAACTATCTTATGCCGATTTCATTTCCTACCACATTTAGCATCCTAATTTTCTGGACAAGAGTACGCCTACTCGGCGCTAAGGTCGTCACGATTTTGGTCCAACTTATCTTTGTCTCAAACGGCGTTGGACTTTACTGCTGTTACCTTAGAGCGAGGTACAGTATTTGACAACGACACTTATAAGTGACCCACGTAGACATCGTGAGCCAGCTGAGGTATGCATACACCGAACGCAGGCCTGCAGTTAATCTTAGAGTACAAACGCCTCCAAAGTAGCTTAAGAAAGCGAACTGATGAAAGCATAACGATATATCTGCGAAAAGTTAAGTGAAAATAGAACAGGGCGGAGGGGAAAAAGAGGTTACTTGGGTTAGCATCGCCATGAGACTGTCTTCACCGCATGCTTCCTGGATGAGGTTGGCGATTTCGGCTGCCGGAAGGGGAGCAGTAATGACCTTTTCTCGGGGTTTTGGAGGCAAACCGACCGTGATCTGCTTCTGTAGCAGTAAAATGCTAGACACAGCGTTGGCCAATTGGTCGGCAATTTTCTCCAGCAGGCCAGCCAAGTAGCGCAAAATGAACCAGTTTTGTGACTGGCAGGCCCGATAGTAGACCTTAAAAGGAGGCGGAAGAGGCAGAGCATGACTACGATGCGCACTGCAGAGACAAGAGCAGGCAGTTTCAAAATACAGACACCTGATATATTTCGTGGCTTTAGCATGTAAACATTTTAAATGAGACGGAGCATGAGAGTAAAAAGGCACACAGCCGGAAGAGCTTGGTGTTGAGACGGGATCAAACCTTTGAGCAACTGGAGATTAACTGGGGGGCGAGGGAGAGTCTCCCAAACAGTCATTCCAGCACAAGCCAGTAGTGCCTCGAAGGGATGGTGGTGTAACGTGACGATTGAACCCGGTGGACACAAACGGTGGAGAGCAGTCAGGCAACACAAGTTTCAGCAGTAAAGTTAGCCTACTTTTCAACATACGAATTGCCATGCCAGGGGCTTACTCTCAAACCCTGCCAGCAGCCGCACAGCGCCTAGTGTCATAGGCAGAGAAACATTGCCGGCAAAGACAAGGGCGACTATAGTCAATATCGCCTCGATAAACGCTTGCTACTAGGGTAAAATTTCCGTTTCTGGCCATCATCAACCAGTCAAACCCCGCCCCAGGTGGTGCGCCACCCGAGGCTCGAAACCACGACCTGATGATTAGAAATCCAAAACCCTAACACACTACGCCACGGGCTCACTGTCTTGCCGGTAGAGATCGGGAATATTGAAATTCTTTGGTGAAGGCTTACTGATAGCTTACGAGACTTACTCGTCCAGCTCGGCATTGGGGCTCACTCAGAACCTCGCCATCAGCCGCACAGCGGCTAGTATTATGGACAGATGAAAATTGCCAACAAAGAAAAAGCTTTTAAAGGCCTTTAAATCGCGTCAGCTACTGCACTGAATCTCATTATCCGTCGGTTGACGTGTTCGAACAGAAGACTGGTGCATGTGAGAGTGAGGTCGAAACTGGGGAACACATATCGACGAACCATTAGCGCATACCTACTATAATAAATCTGACGAGCTCGAATGGGTCGGGACTCGTCGAAAGTCATGTTGACCAACCGATAGGATACCTCGGTTCACATAAGAGTGTTCTGGAGTGCCTGGACAAGAAAAAAGCTAAGCTCGATGACTACTTCTTAATGTAGCCTTTATGGCAATGCTACTAACGTAGTAGCTCGACCGTCAGTTCGACCATCGATTTCCATCGAGCGTCTAACAGCATTACGGGCTCAGGCACGGTAAATTGCGCGAGTTTACAGAGTTAGTTAACTCGCGCAGAATATGCCGCTCGTTACTCATCTTTGTCGAGTTGGTGTCATGACGGAGTCATAAAGACCAGAGATAAGATGGGGCGCAGGTGGCTGGTGCGACAGGAGCCTGCACCTAGGTGTTCCAGCATAAGCCCTGCATTTGTGGCATTTATTATGGGTGCACATCCCCGATAACACTTTCCATGCCCTGATCGGGATCCCGTGTTGGCCCGGCACATCTTCCGCGTAGAAATGGAGGAGTACGGGACAGGTTCAGTGACTCCTTTTTAATTTAAACCTTATGGCACCATTACTGGAAAGATCAGTGTTTTCGAACTGCATCCCTGATCAGGAGAAAGCACCCCTCGGAATTAATCGCTGTCAACTTGAAGACGTAGACAGCTTCAAATACCTTGGGTCGAAGTTGCTGCCTAATGAACAGAGCTAAAACGACAATGTCTCCCCGAATAGACGCTGCTCGCCGGGTTTTCTCGATCCTTAGAAAGTGCCTATAGACCCGACGCGACATGTCCCTCACCCACGAAAGTCAGTGTGTACCGTGCATCCGTCCGTTCGGCCCTCGTCTACGGTTGTGGATGCAGGGCTTTGCGCGTAGGTGATCCACGACTGGAGGTAGTTGATCATCACTGCCGGAGGATCATTGCCCGGATGAAGTACAACGAATACGTCTCAAACGAGATAGTCCGTACTCGCTGTAACAATAACGCGAGGATATCTCAGGCCACCAAAGAAAGACGAGCGAGGTGGTTTGGACACGTCTTCCGTTGTCCGGCTTACGATTTTAGTTCTTCTGCTTTCGATCCACAGCCGTTGCCGATCTGGAGGCCTCGAAGCGGAGATCAACTCAAGACATGACTCGACATGGTTCGGCAAGGCATGGAGGTGGTGCTTTGACCTTCAGTATTCGGCGTCCATCGCTGGAGAAAATAATGGGAAGAGCTGTCTAGATCCGCTGCCGCGAATCGTCACGTGTGGAGAGGTACGTTACATGACATCAACGATGCCGGCTAGCTAAGGCACGATCGCAGCCGTAACAAGTACATCACTGATGTGAGGTCCGAGACACTTTTTAACAAAATCCTGGTACATGTTGGGGGACCAGGTCGTATGTGGCACGCATAGACTGAATGTTTGGTTTTGTCAGTCATCACCTCGGCGTCCATCTCCGGTCGCTCGGAAATTATCCTGCGCAAGTGTGCCTCATTGCAAACTAATTCAGGCGCAATTCGGCGGTGCTTCGCTCACCCCTCGGAGAACGCTTTGGACGTCGTCGCTTGCGACGGTCGACCTGCCATGACGAGCGCATTTCACCTATTCAAGTCCCTTATTGTTTTGCGGTCAAAGACAAACCAAAACCATCATAGGGATACAAAGACGCAAACTTTCGATGAACCGATGAAAGTTCCATAAGAAAGGAATATAACAACGCATGTTATCGGATGAGTAAGCCCGCTCATGTGATAGTAAACAGCAGGGTTTACAGTTCAGCTACAAAAAGACAGGGTCTTCGCACCAGTGCCTCAAGTTCATGCCAAGTGGGGCGTGCTTAATAACTCTGTAACAATGGGTGCCCCCTGCCCCCAGACCGAGGAAAAATGAGAGACGGCAAGAAAGGAGGCGGGCAGGAGCCGGAAGCGAAAATCACCTCTTTGAGGAGACTCCGAACGGTGGCGCTGCAGTCTGGCTCAATGCCCGTGTCCCAGTCAAGACCACGCAACTGCTTCAGCCGGCCCAAAATCTCTGCCTGTTCGGCCAAGCTGTCAGTCTGCTTCAGATGATCCACCAACTGCTCCACTGAGAGAGCGCCCAGCCAATCAAAAGCGGGCGTACTAACGCCGCTCTGCGAACTGCGTCCGCTGGGGTGGCTGGCGAAGCTGGCCATGGCCTCCGCGTTCGCTGCCGAAGGTGAGAGAGAAGGTGGCTGCTGCTGCTGCTGCGGCTGCTGTCGCCGTGGTGGTGGCAACTGCTCCTGCGCCGAGTCCGGCGGCTGCATTAACATGCGGCGGAAGGCTGGCTCATTGGCGTTCAGTGCATCGACCGAGTCCGGCAGTTCACCGACACGAAGACGATGCAGGCTGGCGTCATCTGGGCCGCAAGAGAGAGGAAGTGGGAAGAAGATGATGAAGAAGAAAAAGCAGAAGCGGAGCTAAAAGAAACAAGCATAGAAACTCTGGTATATACGCTATATGTCAGTTGGTGCTGCCTTCGTCCTCGCACACAAAGGAAACCTACCTTTTGCTAGTGACCGTTACTGTCTGTGTATAATAAAATCCTCCTACGTGGGCCTTATGTTTTCTCCTACTATGCGGAACTTGACTTGGCCATTATGGCGCTCTGAGTACACTGACAACTTAGACTATGCATATTAGTGACCCGACGTGATACAAACACGCAAATACCAGACGTTGATAAGCTAAATCGCTAGGGGATTCCAATTTGACGTGACGACTGTACACAGTCACAGCTTGTACGCTACAGCGCTTCTGATGACGGATGATAGTGTAGGCCTTTTCCCCGATAGGGTTCTTTTCGTACGCTTTTTCAACATGGAAATCATCGGCTAATTGTTGGATAAGCGTCGAGTGCTCGAATTCGTCTGCCTTTTGTGCCATTGGTCTTGAATAGGAAGAATCAGATTTGCAATTAAATTTCACATGCTCTTACTGGATTCCTGACACTCTCTGACCATATAGACAGTGACTTGTGAAAACGTGGTATTTTCTGTCCCATGTTCAATCCGGCTTGGTAAATGTCGCTCTGAGCTCAGTATCCTCTGAAAAATTAAAAGCATCGAAGTACCGCCGTCCTGATTCTTCGAGCTTTGTCTGGAGGATCAAACACTTTTCTCCACCCGCAATCAAGAATCCTACCATGGTCTCGACGGATGATGGTGCAGGCAACCACGAAGTCGTGTGTGCTAAGGTACATCGTCAATGTTGCGCACGCAAAACAGAAGGCTGGCTGCATGCAGGACCCGAGAGTGGGTACAGAAGACATCAGCAGTGGTAAGTCTTCTAAGTCACAAGGGGGGAAGGGGCACATGGCACAGGGAAACGTCGAACGCCGGCGACGGACCAAACAACGCTTAGGAGTCCTGATCGCGAGTTCGTAAACTTGAACACTCGTTCGTCACGCGCACGTCTCGTGATGTACCCGCAGCACACAGCGCAATAAGAATCATATCCAGTGTGGCAGGCTGTTAAGCCTTGTCAGCCATTGCACCCACGATCACTTCCAGCTGTCCTGACTTTGTTTTGTCACCACAGCGCGCTGGGTGTGCGAAGAGGGAGAGTAAGGTGGGCGCAGTGTAGGTTTCTTTCACCATAAACAACATTACGCGCAATTCACGGTTGTGTCCATTTCGTGCGACAGTGGTAGGCCTCGTTATTCGCGAAAATGGAACTGCGCGTTATGGTTGACGTAGCTCGACATCATTACACCGTTGTTGCATCGAGGCAAGCCCAAAGCGCAGCCCAATAGCTCACGGTGGGAAAGTTCTTAAACTAATTCCAAGCAGAAGGTGGCTCTATCTCGCTGGCTGGCGGTCACACAGAAACGACAGTGAGGGTACTAAAAGTGTTCCATGAATTGCACACATGCTAGATGGTCATTGGCCGGTTTGTATGCGGTCAGTGCGTGGCTCGCCTGTTGTAGGAGGGTGATTACCATGGTATAAACCAGAGTAGAGTTTCAGAAAAACCGTCAGAGAAGGTGACGCTGGAGTTAACTCCCCAGGATATTGATTGCCCGAGAGTTCAAGGTGGGGAATGCTGACACCGGACAGCAGACTCACATCGTACTGTATAGACTGTGGGTAGCCAGGCGGCGTATGAGGGTAAAGGATCCTTCGGGTAAATCAGCATGCAAAATTAAGGACTCGTTGGTTTGCTGATCCAACTCGAATACTGCTAATCCATACTACCGGGCCAGAGTTGCTGGGGGTGTCGATTCCAGCGGACACCGTTGAACGGATTACAACGACGTTTTCAGGCATTTTATGCGTGGAGCTTTCTGGGGACTGTATGTGCGGGCGGATGCCAACGGGTTGTCTGGATCGCGGGTTCGAGGTTATCTAGACTAGAAATGTGGTTCAATAAACAAGCCACAGAGCAGCGGTGACAGGCAAAGTTATTTGATGTTTATTCTGTCAAAGTGCGACCGAAACTGAAGAACCAAGTGCCTGTAGAGGTCTAGACTCTAACGGACCTGCACAAGTGCTGCTTACTGTTGGCGGAGCGATTGCATGGCCGTAGGCGCAGCCCTTCAAGGTAGATGACAGATCACTGGCTAAGAACAACTGCGACCTAAGGCTCATTGACATTGTCATGAAAGTTTATGTCGGTGATCTTCAAATTTCAGTCTTCTCTGGTATCATGATGAGAGCATAAGAAGGAGTCAGTGCGGTTTTCGGTAGGAGAAGGGATGGATTAATCAGTGTTTTTCGCTTTATCGAACCCTTGAACACTGCGGCTGCTACGGTGACAGACTACACCAACAATATAATACCAATTTTAGAAGATAATCAATCCATTTCGTACCTGATGATCCCCGATCACTTATTCATAAGTGAAAGGCGGGAGAAGGGGAGGGAGTGGGGAGCCAAAGTGTTACCGTTATCGTTATCGATCAATCCGTGAAAGAGGCTGAATCCGCAATTGCAAATGTTTTTGGACTTGCTAAAGTTAGCAAACCTGGTGTTCAACTGCGAGAGACACTATCTTTGGTTGGCCGCCAAGCAAAAAGATATATCCGTTGTAGGTCTACGAATTCGACCAATCTGCCAAGAAACCCCGAAAGATCAACTGAGAAATTAGAGTCGTCTTCAAGAAAACTAGGAGGGCTCATTGGTACAGACATCGTTCATGTCACTTTCGGTTATGTTATTCTGGTTAAGATATTAGCCTTTGAGCGGCTGCTAGCGGGCTTCGAGAGTGAGCTTCAAGGCTCAACGGGACGAGTACGCCCCGTAACGAGATCGGTGAGCCCTCCCCCCAACCAGTCGGATCGGAACCGAGAGGACAACGAGCCCTATCGGCTCAATGGCTAGGACGTTTGACTTCTGCCTATCCGGGTGCGGGTTTGAGTCTCAGATGTTGCAATACCTGTGGTCCGGTGCGGTTGACTGATGACGGCTAATAAATCAGAAATGGCGATTCCAGTATTTCAAGTCTTCGTCGGTAGTCAGTTTCTAAATAGATCTGACATGCATGACTGGAGAAAGATCTAAAATTTATCCATACTAGATGGATAAGCCCTTCAAAGTTGAACAACTACATCAACGTCTGAAAAGCTATAAAAATTTACCCACGAAAGGCCAGAAGGGAGCAACTTCCCATTTCTATATGCAATTATACAAGCATAGAGTGGTGGTAATCTTGTTAAAGGTGTCCCTAGATGAGGCTATAACTTCGAGAACAACCACCATTCGGTCTATAAATGAAGCCGTGCATGAACTATTTTTCGACCGGTCCTTCATTACTACAGAAGCAATGACCGGCTTAAGGAAGAAGTGGTTTACTTATGTTGGTTATTTCAGTCCATGGATTTAAATATATCTGCACCCCCATTTTTAATGATAACCCTTTTTCCCCTTCTGTATAAATCAAAAGCTGGTGATGACATGGGAATAGGAATACCCCCGTAATACAGGTGGTCTTACGCCTAGTTACATGGAAATTAGTGAGGGTAAGGACTAAGTTTGGGTTTAGCGCTAAGGGTTGGGCCAGGATACAGGCAATAGCGCTCTTCCTGTATTAGGGACGGTTCCTATTCCCGGCTCTTACAAAAAGTTGGACATCAGAGTGAAGTCCTCAAGAGAAGCGTTCAGCTCGAAAGTTCACATAAAGATTTCAGCCAGAGACAAGGAAGAGAGAAAGACCGTAGACACGTACCTTCATTTTGCATCCGGTCAACAGAGGGGTCATTCAGGTCCTTCCAAGTTGTCATCATTGACCTCGCGTCCGTAATAGGCTCCTCTGAAAGTGAGTAGGGAAAAATGCTAGTCAGGTTTAGCCCTCAGTGTCGGCGAGTCCTAATCTACGCCACTGCAGAAAAAGTGGGTAAGAGCATAAGACACAAACCCCTACTAATCGCTTAGTTGACCAGAGTTAGCAGCAGCAGCAGCAGCAACTACAAAAACAACATTAACAACAGCAAAGAAAATACTTGTTAAAGAAAGGGAGAGCGGCAAGCAGGTGGGGGAGGGAGGAAGGAGGGCAGCGCGAGCTCAAGCAGCGATGTTACCGGAGATGTTACTCAAACAGGACTCCTCATGCTTAAGACTGCGTTCACGGGAGAGAGGTTTAGGGCTGCTGCTGCCGCCATCAAGGCTGAAATGTGATTGGAGTTGGCGAAAAGTACGAGATTCGTGACTGACTGTGTGATAATGGAGGTCCTGATGGTGAATGGTGCAGGCCTTGGACTCCCCCGTCTCCGAATCCGTGCTGTGGCGGCAGTGGGCCGAACAAACTGACCAGGGCAGCGTTTCAGGAAGACCTACCTCCTCGTAACGGGCCGGCAGAAGACCGCCGTAGAGGTGGCGATGAGGCAACACTGCATCTGCTATTGAGTGAAAAGTTTGAATTGTAACGAGGGATGTGGTAGGAGTCGCGAATGGACGAGGGCACACAAAGTCTGGACAGTGGACATACAAGCCTCTGGTGAGTTTCTCAGTAGGAAGGAACAGCAAAGAGAAACCAATCTGTCCACCATTTTTAGGGAAGCAACGACGGATAGGGATGAATGAGTCAATTCATGCCAGATAAGACCATTTCCAGTGAAGGTGCTTCTCTACCAGTTATGCGGCCAGAGAGATATAGGGCATGATTTAAAATGAGATAGTTAGGGAGGGTATGCAGCGGAAAATCGCGAGAGCTAATTACAGCTAAATTATGAGAATTGGCCGAAATCTTAGAAAAAACCTCGCACAGAAATGAGCAGAAAGGTAGGCTTGCTTACAAAAGCAACACGCAAAACGATATGTTATCACGAGAAGGTGTACATAGTGACACATGACGGGTTTTACTGAAGATTTATAGATCGGGCTACAAAGCAGAACAGGAAGAATGTGGTCCGTAAACCAATCGGTGAAGGCAAGTTCAGCATAGTTTGCCGATAGAAACTGCGAGTCACAGGAAGTAATCGAGAGGAAGTAGAAGCGATTGCTGGGACACGAAATTTATTTTCCTGACGTTTCAGATTCTAGCTCAAAACCATCTTCGGAGACACGTATCTCATGCTGTATCAGAAGATGGGTTCAAACTGGACTTCAAAACGTCAGGCAAATAAAGTTCTTAATAGTTAATATTTTTGATGTTAACCAACAGAACAATAAGCCCATAGTTCTTTGGACTACTTAACGCTCAATGTCCAAAGAGTTCGGTTTCTAACCCCCTTTTCCGGTCATGCAAACCTGCGGTTGGTTATGAGTACACATTTCGCTGAAGCTGATGTGTAGGCGTAGAAAGATTGAAGACAGTACAGGATAAAGTGCTATTATACGCATAAAACTACATGAAGTAGCGGCTCCGGGCCCGGTGGTAAAAACACAGAAGCGTCTTTCGAAGGCTCGCTGAACGACTGGCAATTCTGTTTTGCGGAGGAGTTCAAACCGTTTTTACGAAGTCCTGTGCCTCAAAGTTCCCGGATTTTTTAAATACGGGCCACAAAGCAGAGGGATATGGCCCGTAAACCGATCCGTGAACGCACTTCCAGCCTAGTCAATATTTTGCCGATACAAACGAAAACGAGAATCCCAGGAAGCAATTAAGCAAAAGTAGACGTGATCACAAGGACAAGAACTTTATTCGCCTGACGTTTCGGATTCCAGCTCGAATCCATATTCGGAGACAGAAAGAGCATGGACACGTATCTCTTGTTGTCTCCGAAGATGAGTTCTAGCTGGAATCCGAAGCGTCAGGCGAATAAAGTTCTTGTCCCAGTGATCACGTCTACTTCTCCCCAATAGTTAATATTTCTGATTGTAGCCGACAGAAAAAAATTAGCTCATGGATCGTTGGACTACTCAAGGCTCAACTACTGAGGGGACCGGGTCCCAACCCACCTTCCCCGGTCACGCAAACGTGCGGTTGGGTAAGGCTACACATTTCGTTGAAGCTGACATATATGCGCAGAAACAGGTCTGGTTTGCATAATTGTTGGATACTGTGACAGTGAAGGCAACACAGGATCAAGTGCAAAAAGAAGCGCAGAATGGCAGGAAGCAGCGGCTCCTAGTCCGAAGGCAAAGGTGCAGTAAATTTGCTATCTCCTGAAATGTTAACCAAAATTCTGAAATGTGTTTTTTATTGGAAAATAATACTTAAGTAGGTTTGCAAGATTAATTAATTAATTATTTATTTATTAATTGTCCCAATATATTTCACTCATGTTAGGATGCCCGTTTTTGAAGGAGCTTCTTTATGAACGCCTGCAAAAACTACACTCTGCAAAAAAAGAAGCATACATTTTTTCCCATTGATGTTCAATGCCCTTGTAAATTCCGTTATATTTTCCAGAAGAAACGCACAAAAATATTATTTCTTGCAAGCAGTTGGCAGCAAACTACTAGAAGGATGGGTATGTTTCGGTTATAAAAATGTTTCAATTCGCGAATAATTTTGAACCCCGTCTTGCATGCAGGGTTTGCAAAATACATACTGTATACACTCCGTCTAATGAAAATCGCACATTTCTCTATGCTATTAGGAAGCTATCATACAGAGCTCATTACATTTTGCGATGAACGCGGATCATGTTGCATACTTTTCTAAGCAGCAGTAATAAATGGATAGATAAAATGCTTTATGGACACTTCACGTTTTATAAAAACCATATGATTAGAAACTTTTTAAAACCGAAAGATATTCCTTCTTCAAGTAGGAAATTTTAAAAAGACGCAATTGCCACGAAATGAAAACAAGAATATTTTCGTGCATATTTTCCACAATACATATTTGAATTTGTATGGGCATCGAAAATCAATACTGCGTAAGTGGTCGTTTCTACTGAGTAGTTTTTGCAAGCGGCCGGTAAGCAGCTCGTTCAAAATCCGGCATCCTGCCACGACTTAAATATCTTCGATAGATACTGTAAGACAGTTAATATTACAACCCTGTCTGAGTAATCCTTCGAATCGGAAACACATTTCGGTTGAAATTACATTCATTACGTTATATTTAAGAACAGTAATTATGTTGGCAGTCAGAGCTTCGAAAAGCATTGCAAACAGTAATAAAAGCGGACCAAGGTTCGATTGGCGTGCCGGGAAAGAACATTGCAAATTAAACAGAAGATGCGCATGCAGGTAGTCAGTAAATAGAGGAGGGGGCAGCCAACTGGCAATTCCACGTGATTTCTGAGAAAGTGCAAAGCTTTGTGTCTGCTTGTGGGTGCACAAAGTGGGGGCGGACGAACGCAGCAGATGGAGCATGACGCGGTTCCCCTG
Source organism: Schistocephalus solidus (assembly GCA_017591395.1). Lineage (NCBI taxonomy): Eukaryota > Metazoa > Platyhelminthes > Cestoda > Diphyllobothriidea > Diphyllobothriidae > Schistocephalus > Schistocephalus solidus. The sequence goes on from WEDG01004604.1 coordinate 81,402, forward strand.
ATTGACGCCTACAGATGACTATGGCTAACTCGCTCTTCCAGGTAACCCCTGTCCCCTACGAGGCGAGCTGGGATCCTCACCAATTTCTCGACTCCGTTAAACACACAAATCGACTGTGCTTATGAGCAAGGAGGTTTGTGAGCATTCGTTAGTTGTATACAGTATTATGGTAAAGATGGGCAGACGTGTTAGAGCAGTGAGGAAGTAGAGGCAAGACATGCAGGCAAGGTGTTCGGTTAAGAGTATTTGCGGTGAAAAAAGCATTAAAAGAGAGCTTGGTCGTCCTTCTCAGCCAAAAAATCCAACGGCATTCGGGAGCAGGCAGGCGGACGTTAACGTAATGATCGCGGATTACGGCCGTGAAAAAAATTTCTCGGCTCAACAGACGCGAAACCAAGGCGAGTAAGAGGGTTCACACCGTAAACGTGTTCTTGTGGTTTGAGACCAGGAAGTCGACCTTCATGCAACGCAAAACGCCTTCCACCCCAGTGCCACGCCCGATGGCAGCTAAATGTTGGAATGAACACACGGGGCATCAAGAGGCCCAGTGTCAGGACGTTTTGCACAGGCTTAGTTATTCGCGCTAGACGGAGCGGGCACTGATAACCAATGTGGTGATTCAACTGGAACTTTCGGAAGAGAAACGCCACAATAGTCGATGGAGTACCCAAATCACGGGCCACCTCTTTGAGCCGCAATAGAACAGGCGCACTGCTGAACTCTGGCAGAGGGGGGGTGTATATAAAGAGAAACCGATAGGCTCGCATAACGCTGTTTCGGACTTCGTCGGCCGGCGCGCAACCAATCGTAATCTTACCTGCCGCCTGCGACAAGAGGCACGAAACTGCGTACACGGTCAACACAGACGTCGTATATCAGGCGGGTCATAACCACTTCATCGGGTCAAAGGCCTGACAGAGCGTTTGACACTGATATGGCTGTCTGTGTAAGCGATTCAGACTCGGCGATAGGCGCACCAAGGTAATGACTGCAATTAATTACCTCCTAGACAAGATGGGGGGCTTAAACTATGGTTTTTGGTACTCCGTCATCGAGCCAATATGCTTACATAAATGGTCACATCCTGGGCAGGTGACTACATTCGATCGCTGAGGACTGTGTTGATAGAGAGAAGAGGCCCGGGTGTTTAAAGGTCTCTTAAGCCGTATGAATACGCCTTAAATCAAGGGTGGTGTAGATAGGTCAAACACTCAATAGGCAATTCGTTTAGACGAGCCGATAGACAACCCATCTGCAAGATAAACCAAAATTGGGCTTTTAAGAAACTGCAAGAAACCAGTCTTCTGCCGCAAATTAGGTTTTTGTGGCTATAACGGCAGTCACGCCTTAAAAAAATTGCTAACTGAACACCTTTCAACGGACGACATAAACAACCAAGTTCAGACAAGGAAAAGCAGATCAGCACATGTGCAGTGGGGTGCTGGCAAAAAACAGCCTTGTAACTGAGGGTTGTAATAAAGCAGACAACTTAAAACAAAAGCTTTCTGTATTATGACGGGTTTTACAAGCAACCAACAACGCGCAAACGCAAGTATCAGCCAGCCGTGCGTGCAGACAAGCACTTTGACGATAACTGACCGAAAACAATTAGCAGATGCGCCTTCTAAGACGTCATTAAAGTTCTCCGAAAGCAAATAGCTCATCCAAACACACACACACAAACATATATATATATATATATAATACGACAGAAAAGAGAAAATGTAAGAAAGAGTCAAGGCCTACGCATATCATCGTCTGCAGCGGCAGTTAGGTCGCAGCTAACCGCACAAGCCAGGGCGAGGGACTTGCGTCGCAGGCTGGTACGCTGAACTCCCTCATAGTCCTCGCGATCGTAACTGCTGCCTGAGTGATGCATATCCAGCGGGGAGAGGGCGCAGTGCAGGCTGGAACTTGGTGTGGAGGTGCCACTGTAGCCGCCCGACGTATCTGGTGAATCGAATTCCACCGTCAGGGGACGCAGCTGACTAACGGTCAGCCGACGACGACGGGCCACGGAACGTATTGAGGACTGACGCCGAATGAGGGTGTCTACATAAAAGTAGGCGAAAGTGTGATAGGAGCAGCACACCTGGCAGAAGATGGAAAGTTCTGGAGGGGAGGATAGGTTATCTGAGTTGGCACTGCAACGCTGTGACAGTTCTAAAAGGCATCCTAACTGGGGGAATTATGAGTAAAAGTAAAACTCAGCTTTGAAGAATGTTTTATGTATGGTGGTTGGGGAAGCTGCCAACTCGACGAATATCTGCTCCGAGAGAACGACTTTCAAAGCAAATCCTGCGGATAAGGAAATACAGCGTCATGCCCACTAATACAAAGACCGTGGCGCTGACTATATTTCCACACGGTGCGGTAATTCAACTGCTTCGGATTGGGCTGTATTCGGTAGATTCTCAATGCGACTCGTCAGAATATGATCCCAAACATCCACTTCAAGCAGTCAACTTACAAGCTCGGGAGCTCCGCAGAGCTGAGGTAAATTTGACTTCCATTAAAAAGCCGTATCGTGAAGATGCGAGATATGCACCATGCGGATTGAGTATTCTACAGCGATTTGTTTGCACATGAGCTCAAATAGAAGGAAAAACAGAAGAGACTACAAGGGTACCTTGAATGCACCGAAATCACTCAGGAAACCTGACGACCCGCATTACGGGACCAGCAAGGGTGCCGAATGGCTAAAAACGTCGACCTACAACCTCCTAAGCCAAATGAATGGAGGAAAGTTCGGAGAAAATGCAATGATGCTAGACTGGAACACGATAGGACAACGCAGTCATCTTTTAGCCCCCTCCTACGTATTTTTAAAAAAATATGAACCCACTTTCAAGACCTAAAGCCGCCTTGTGGGACACTTACGCACCCACAGCAACAATAACATAGACAGAAATCTAAGAAGACCTATAAGTGTTGACCAAAACACATCAAAATTCACGCCCTCTAAACGCATTATCGTAGCCGGATCGCACTGGTTTGACGCTTCCGTTTTTACTTGCACACAACTAACATTGCCAATTTCGAATCAATACCGCCACAGCAGCTTACAACAAGCCACATAGCTTCGACAGACCACATCAGTTCGCTTACTCGCGCGGTGATTTTAATCTCAGATTGGGGCCCAGCATGTGGAACATTTGATGTAGCAGCCACAAATTGTGGGTCTAAACACTCTGTTTAAATCACCAAATCGTCGGCCACAACTTAATTCTTACACAGGTCACCTGCAAGGAAGGCTTCTTACTGAAAAACCCCAAACTGTCAAAACGACGCGGAAGGTGGAGAGAATAAGCCGGAGATTCAAGGGTGTACGGCAACAGCAACCACAAAACTATCCTCAAATCCTGATGAGGATAGCCAGCGTAGGCTAAGATTGGCTTGAGACTAAGATTATGGAAGCTCACGAAGACTGGTTGCCTGGGGGGAGGAATCACCACATGATGTAGACTAGTGCGACTTTTTGGCCAGTAACTGCGTCCGCTTTCATTTCCGCCTTTTTCCTACCGGGGGACAATGTGCCTTAGCAAAAACAAAGGCCAATTCTGGCTCATTTACCGCAGGTCAAAGAGATTCAGGATTCGAACGCAAGATTTGAACGGAATAAGAAAAGGTTAACACCAATACTGAAATTATCTTCTTCACGAATAAGCCATCTGCGTCAGGAATGGTGATCATTAACGAGAGAGAGAGAAACGAACCACCATCAGGGACCCAAGTTTTTTCCCAAAAAACGTGCATTTTAGCTCATAAAACGGATATCACTTCGGCAGTTGACACGGGAAAGAGACCGCCTCAATCCATCAAATCCAGCACTTTACAACCGACAAATCACAGTACCTGTTATCGATAAAAGGGTGAGGGGTACGTACAGAACTATGAACGCAACTTGGAGCTACAAGGAGCTGGAAAACGGCAAAGAAGGGTGAATTTTACCGGCCGATTTGATGAAGCTGATTTTCCTAATACACGAAGTGCTTTCGAACTGTTTCAGCTTGCCAAGAACGACTCTGAAATAAAGAAAAGTGAAGATTATTGTAACTAGGCAAACACCTAAACTGTTCCCGCATCATGAGACACGAGTGATAAGGGTACAGTTGGTGCAAACAGTGTACACTCACCGAGTTCCGTTAATGTATCCGCTTTTTAGCTTCTTGATGGTGGTTACGATGGATGGCAGGAAGGCTTCTGATTCTGAAAGTTGTCCAAAGTTGAAGATGATAAATCACAACACACCAACAAAAGGCAATAAAAGCAAGAAGTCACCTGAAAGGGCCTCAAAGGCCACAGAAGATTTTAAAACGCACGACAATCGTAGAATGCACCGTTGGAAACAGCTTAACAAACCGCTATTCGACTGAGACGCAAATTGATGTCCATGCAAGTCAGTGCAGCGTGATAGGTCATATTTACGCGCCGTTATGGGGATCAACTGCACACCCTTTCTGTTAGTGTCTTAGGCGTCGTCCCTTGTGAGGGGCCAGTTGGCGGAAGTACGCCAGAGCGAAGCGCGCTGCTGTAAGCGTACTGACTGCGTGACCTGACTGCACACAATGGCCTTCATGGATTAGAACGATTAGCGCGTCTTCGTAGTCGTAGTCGAACTGCGGGTGCGTCTAAAAATACCTCCCGCCCGGACAAGGCCACAGTTGGATTTGCGATAAAAATGGATGGAACCAATGGTGCAGATGGTTGCAGAGGATGACTTTGACGCTGGGAAACTAGTAAGCTCCACTAGCAAGATAACGCCAGTTGTGCAGGCTAAGACTTGAATGGTGGAGGCCATTTTGTCCAGGTGTCCAACCAACTAGGAGTGCATGAAAAAAATCAGCCTCTCAGTTATGCCGCTGGAGGATACAGGAAGATCGGTGGGATCACATGCATGACGCCGAACCCTGGGCATCAGAAAGTGGTCCCCGAAGGCTAGGGACAGGAATCCTGAAATTGTCTTTTATAAATAACTTCAAGCATTGAAAAATCGGTACCCCAAGAAATTGAAGGAAGTTTAAGTTCTTTGGGAACAAAATAATTTTATTACGTAAATTTTCGAGGCTGGTACCCCAGTTCATCTTTAGACAAATATGGTTTGTACACAAAACAGTTAAGCTTCAACTATGCCTAACACAAGATTCTATGGTCGGCCAATAGTCGTTCAGTGCTTTAATTTATCCGGTCAATAGTGGCTGTGTTTGCTTCCACTTGACCTTGAGAAATTTGTAATTAGTATCCAAATCGATATGCCTATTAATGCATGCCTCGTTTGAGTGCATTGCTTCCAGGAATTTACCACCCTTCCTTGTTGGGCAGGCGCCAACGATGCGGGTATCCTCACATTCAAATAGGTGTCCTGTGTCCAGTGTGCGCATGGCTACCTGAGATAAGGGGTCTCGTCTCCTCACCACTAACTGATATTCATGTAAACGGGTGGACAGAGATTTCCCGGTTTGGCCACAATAGACTGCATCACAACTGGTACACGGTATTTTGTAGACGACTTCTTTTCTGTTGAAATAGACAACCCTGTCCTTAGGTTGTACAAGCTGGGTGCGCAAAGTTGTTGTAGGTTTGTGTGCTATTTGTATATGGTGTTTCTTGGGCTGTCTTTTGACGAGCTAAGATACATTCTTTACCTACGGAAGGGTTTTACAGTTTGTTGGTTTTGACGCCTGCGAGGTTGTACCTCTGGAAATATCTTTTTCTTTGAACCGTCATCGTCCCATGCATCGACGGACAAAGTCAAAAGGACATCCATTTTAGGAAAATAGTTTGACAAGGTATTTCATTTCTGTTCGATATATTACTTTATCGGAACAGTGAGTTTTTGTCCGATTTAGCAAGCTGCTAACAGAACTGCGCTTGTGAGACATGGGGTGGTTACTCCCAACATATAAGATGACCTCGGAGCATGTATCCTTACGATAGGCTGAGGTATGTAGTGTCCCATCTGTCTTCCTATATACGAGGACCTCTAAGAACGGGAGTTGTTCATCAACTTCTGTTTCGAAGGTGAATTAAAATCCTGGGAATGTGGCGTTCAGGTTTTTGTGGAGTGGTTCAAATTGGTCTTTTTTGACGATGACAAATTTATCATCTATGTAGCGTAACCACAATCTCGGGTTAACTCTGGGGAGAACTGTAGCCTTTAGTGACGAAACGAAAGTATCAAATTCACTTAAGAAAGAAAAGCATTATAATTTTGCCTGTAGACAAAGGAGGTTCCTAGGGTATTTTAAACAAGACAGACTACTTAGATAAGATGACATCAATTTTAGCAGATGAATCGACTTACACTACCGACCCCACAGTCACAAACCTAAAATATCGAGAAGATATTGAAACGCCTCAAAGGAAGAAACTTAATTTCTGGAGTTCGGGATAAATTCTTGAAACAAGACGAACCTGCGATTGCGAAAATATACGGACTTCCTAATGTTCACAAAAGTGGCATTCTGCTGCGACAGATAGTCTCCTTAGTCGGTGTACCAAACTATAAGATTTCCAAGTGGCTATTTCATCAACTCAACCCACTTAAAAAGAAGGCTGAATCGTCTATCCAAGACGTGCTACAGTTTCTGGAAAAGAAAAAAGACTAAAATTGCAAATAAATAAATAATGGTGTCATTTGACGTTATTTCTTTATTTACGTCTAGCCCTCTGGAGTTAGCGAAGACCTGAACTGCAAAACTCCTACATGCCTACTCTACCGATGTAACTGCGGACGTCCTCCTTGAATTTTTCAATATTTGCCTAGAAACAAACTTTTCTTTTACCGAAAAATATGTTTGACAACTAAACGGCGCCTCTATGGGGTCGCCAAAATCCGGTTTTTTTGGCGGAGGTTGTGATGCAGAAACTATAGGCTACAGTTCTCCACAGAGTTAATCCGAGATTGTGGCTACGCTACGTAGACGATAAATTTGTCATCGTCAAAAAAGACCAAGTTGAAGCACTCCACAAAAACCTGAACTCCATATTCCCAGGATTTCAATTCACCTTCGAAACTGAAGTTGATGAACGACTCCCGTTTTTAGATGACCTCGCATATGTGTCGGTGTCCTACTGCAGTTTGTATCCATGTCATTGTCATCGGGGTGAAATGGTGACGGAGACAGAGGCGAGCAAGTAAACAGGATTAATTTTATGCCCCCCGAAACAGGACTCACGAATAGGAACGCCGGGCCCAATTAAATAAGGTGGCCCTGCGCATAATTCCAGGCGGGGTAAATATTGCTGGGTCCTATCACCAGCACTAGTCCAAACATAAACCTAAACCGTAGCCCTAATTGTAAACCCAAACTGCTATGGCAAAATGTAATCCTATAGGTTTATAGTTAACCCTAGATACAACCCAAATCCTAACCTTAGAACCTACCCTCCAATTTCTGAGGAATTTGAGGGCGCTTCCTGATCTCATTACCTGGTTAGGGGTGGGAGGAGGGTATATGAGTAATCCTTACCCTTTTAAAACCCAAACGCACCCATTGCTTGAGGGAATTTAAAAGGGAGTATAATAAATGAGCTGTGCTGGAAATGCACGTGCTAATGCGGTTCGATACGAACTCGACCAGACGGCCGTTTCCGAGCTCTGGGCGAGTTCGACCGGTCGAAGGGAATTCGATGCGGGTTCGCCCGCCAGTATGGAAGCTACTGTGTATAAAGACTGTCTAAATATTTGCAGTTTGTCAAGATGGGCTAACCTGTGGCGTATTTACCGTCATCGGTCAGTAATTTCCTAATGCCAGGTTCTGGCAGACCCGAGGTTGGAATTCGAAACAGTAGATCGCGGGGCAACATTCTCAATACTGTACTACAAGCCAATGCTATATTAGTAAGTGGTTTAGGGTGCACACCCGTATGTGAGCAAACAGTAATCTGCACGGCTGGAAAGCAGTCTCATGGAACCTTTTGGAAGAGCAAATGCCAAACCTTACCGAGTTTCAAAAAGCGTGGGTGTACAGGCAACAGGAAGGTAGGACGACCTGGGTACGCCCAAACACGTCTTAAGAAGGCAACATCAGCCTTGAAGTTGTCCAGAATGAAGTTTACGTCCAGGTTGACGTAGAAAGCGTGGCTGTCGATAAACTGTAACAGACGCCGAGGGGAAATGTAAGCAAAATCAGATGATTTCATACTGGGTGTCAAATGGATATGGCTGGAGGGAAATTATTTACATATTCGTCCAGTTTCCTTTAATTGGGCTTTTGCTCAAAACTGCCATGTAGGTGAGCGCGCGTAGCGATTAAGAACAAAAGTCATTAATTTGCCAAATACATGTTAGCGGTGGGGGTTAAACAGCAGAGATGTATGGGGTGGCTGTGGAGTGACAGGTCATCATACGTGACTCACTGCACTCGGCTTCGCATTCGTTAAGCAAAGAAGTTCTGTTCCACGCAGCGACCACATTACAGAATCTGTTTCAACCAGCGGATTACACTAAACGAAGGTGGCAGGAACGTTTTACTTATCGGGAAAAACTGTGCACATTCTGGTTCGTGCAGTAGGGAGGAAGCAGGCGTACCGGTGGCACGCACAAATGGACGCTTTCAGTCGAGTCAGTCAAATCCAGCATGTGCAGACTGGTTAGGTCAACAGGAAAGAAACCATCGTGTTTGCATAGTGGGTATCCACATACAGGGGGAGTTCTGCTTAACCTCTGACGAGGGAATGGGCTACAAAAGATGGCCCAAAGGTGCATGTTTAGACATGCCTGCACATCTGATTGTGACTGCCGAGCTTCATACACAGGTACAGAAAACAGGCAGGCAACAGGCGCCTTCCATCTCCCGATCCCTTCCCCTGAGTGAATTCGACTGTTCTGACAACCAGAAATCTTCGTACTCCTCTAGATGACGCAAAGACCAATCGAACAGAGAGAACAGCTATAGCCACCAAAGAGCTGGTTGTCTACAAGTGAGACACTATTCCCCATACAAGAATAGGTATATGGGGTAGGTGTGAGATACACACTTATAAGACGACATTACTGGGTCACATTCGCAATCAGAAAAGTCAGAAAGCTAATTTCGCTATTGTTTGGAATCGAAAACCATCTCACGACACTGAAAGCCCACAATGTGGAGTGACAGTCGCCAAATTAAGTCAGGAAGACGTGAAGGATAAATTCCACTCATAGGAAAGCTGACTTTTATATGTATACAAAGAAAAAAACGCAGGATTCTAGAGTCGCCACTAATGTGCGCATCTACAATGTGCCACAATCATTGGACTACCTTTCTCCAAGTGATTACTGACAAAATATTCGCCTGAATCCTACTTAAGCGTCTGAATGTACACCTTAAGTATGGTATACCTCCAGAGGCCCAATGTCGCTTCCGCCAAAATAGTGCGACACGCAATATGACCTTCGTAACCCAGTAGGAAAAATGAGGACCAGCATCTACACCATCGTCTTCGATCTGAGCATGACATTCAGAATCGTGAAATGAGATGGCTTCCGGAAAGTAATATAGGAACCTGAATATCCCAGACGGCCTTATGATTGCACGACGAATAACCTTTCAAAATTAAGAGGCTTTGGCGGTAAAAAATTAAGTGAAACAGGGCTGCATTCTAGCCCCAGTCCCCCACAATGCTAGTGACTGCCAACCGGTAGTCGACATAGTCTCAATAAACCACGGAACTAACGGGAAACTTTTAAACATCTGTCGTGCACAGGTCCCCACAAAAGCTGTCAAGGCCAGAATACAGGGTCGCATCTTTGCCGACGACTGCGCAGTGAGCAACAAAAGAAAATGGACGTGCAGTAAAGTCGAGACCCTTTTGTCTCCAGATGCGCCAACTCCGACAGCGCAGCAAAGGAACCTAATATTCGTAGGTGCAACAACTATTTGAAGAACTCTCGCAGCATGACCCACTTTCACCCCAATGCCACAACTTGCCGATGTGAGCAAAGCAACTTTGAACAACCACGTTGGTGATCGAGTTAGACTTGGCTCTCGATGCTACGATGGTTTTTTATCAAAACGCGCATCCGTTATCGCTGCAAAAATGCGCTCACCTGGTTTTCAAACAATGCTATTGTAGTCAGACAGACAGACGATGTTGGACTCCGTACGAGGTTATGTAGGCGGGCTCATGAGAGCACGTCGACGCGAAGTCACAAAACTGATAAACATCCGGTCATGCTTCGCGGCCTGAGTCGAAAGAGGTGGCAGCACTATTGGTCGAGGTTGAGATCTCAAGTTCGGGAAGCAGTTAAAATCATTTATGTGGCCCCCACTGGTAGGACAGTATAATAGGAACGCCCTGTAATGCAGGTGGCTTTACGCTAAATTTCAGGGAAGTATAAGATTTAGAGTTAAGATTAAGGTTAAGGCAAAGGTTTGGGCTAGAGTTTGGACACCGTAATCGTTACTCTTCGTGAAATTTAGCGTAATACCACCGGTAGTACGAGGGTGTTTTTATTTTTCCGTCATGTCGAAGGGAAAGGGGCCACATAACCGATTCCGACCCGCGAGGCTAATGAAATAATTCGTAACTATAGGAGAATGCCGGTGGGGCGCATTTACGCACGCTACGTCCACGCAAATAAACCAGAGAATAACAAACTGCCGACAAGGAGGGTTTTGAACTACAGCAAACAGGAAGTGCATAAAAAAGTGGGAAAAACATTTTAAGCTATAGTAATGCCTGTATTCCTATTCATTTAATCGGTTGGACCTTCGGCATTGCAAGGTGTACGATTACCAGAACATGGGGAAGCGAACGCTGTCAGTCAAACTGATGTTAGTTTACGCAGAAAGTGGTTGGTAATGCATATGATTGATGAATGACGGGTGCAGCCGTCTTTACTGAGTCTTCTTACCGGTCACAGTCATAGGACCCACAATCAGGTTCCTCTAAAAATCGGTAATAATTACGTCTCCTGAGACATGAGGTGTATTGCTTTGAGGAGAATGTGTTTTCGTTTAAGGCAAACATTGGGGGGAGGTATCAGAAGCGGATCCTAATTTCACTGGTGGGATGGGATAAGGACTCTAAACAAGCATTCTAATGTTCAGATTATGCATGGTAGCCAGAGGTGCGCAACTTGTAACGGGCCTGCTTGCTTCAAATGCTAAGTGTGAATTTGAAGCTTGATGAAGATTGCAGAAATTGTCTTCGCGACACCTGCAGCCGGTTGCACATGTTCGATAAGGGTTTCGGTGATCGCCCATCTAACATTGTTAATATGCCCGATCGAAATCAAGACAACGAGCCCGTGGCTGTATTGTTAGAACGTTTGACTTCTAACCAACAGGTCGAAGGTTCTAGCCTCAGGAGTTGCAAAACCTGGGGTTGGGTATGGCAGGCTGATGAGGGCTAACAAGCCAGAAATAGCCATTTCAGGATCCCTTGTCTTTGTCGGCAAGCTCATTCTACATAAAAATAGTCACGATGCAGCTGTCTGCAGGGCTCCAGATCCAGCCACAAAAGTCAAACGGTGTACGAGTGAGTCCGTAACCGATCGGTGATCGCCCATTTACCATATAAGCTTCACTCTGCAGCGCTTGATTAAGTCCATCTACATTCTCTATAACAAATACTGGAGATCGACAAAGTGTCAACAAGACCTTTCCAGGACTGCCGTTCCCCGCTGCCAAGTTTCTCCACGAAAATCTCACAACTATTTGATATTCGGGTACGGTATCCGAAAAGACTGCCTCCTAATACTATTCATGTCATTAACTAAATTCCCAGGAGGACCCGACACAGTTTTGACAGTACCCAATTCGTACCCGCACGCCAACCGACCGACATCAAATATGCTGGAAATTTCACTCCGCGCTAACGCCATGCTTAGAGTACCAACAGAATGCCGTCTCTCCGGCTATTAAATAAGTCTGTTAGGTCAGTGTTTGTATCTCCGACAAGAGGAGGACATCCCTCGACAGTTAACTTGAGACAGCCCCAAGTATCTTGCACCAAAACTGCTGTCAAAAAGGCCGAGTAAGGACGACATCATCGCTCCAATCGATGCTGCTCGCAGTTTTCTTGCAATACCTAAAAGATGACCCTGGCTGCATTACCACTGTCACGCGTACAGGACACGCCTGTGACTGCTGGGGGGCCTGACGCCGATCCTTCGAGCGAAGTACACGCAGACATTTCGTCGCATGTGGCACAGTCCGCACTTGTTGTGAAGGCCGCCTAACAAATACGCGTGAGACGAGTTGGCACGTTCCTCGTTGTCCAGCTCAGTGCTGCTGCGCTTCAGTCGGAGCAGTTGCCTAGCTAGAGGAGACGAGGTCGCTCCTGATGACGGGCTCGGGCATCCTGGTACCCGTCTTCAAGAAGGGAAATAAGATTAGGTACGAGAACTACTGCGGCATAAGCCTCATCAACGTTGCTGCGAAGGTCTTTGCTGTTGCTGCCTTGCTCAGGCTACTTTAGCCGTGCGTGACTCTAGAAAGAGGCACAACCATACCGGAGTTCCAGCTGGCCATGCATACACGGCCAGAGGTGCATTTTAGAATTCAATCATAGTAAATAGCAACCGACAGCCGTATGATTTGGTGACTTCGTGGCTGACGTCAATTCCGTCTATCTTAAGTGAAAACACAAGAATAGCTCAGGCAGTCCAAGAAAGACAACGGAGGTGCTTTGGGCACATTTTTCGCCATCCACCTCGCGAAGTTAGTGTTGTTGCCCATGATCCGGCGCCGTTGCCGACTTGGAGGCGCCGAAGGTGAGGTCAACTCAAAACCTAGCTCCATAGAGTTAGTCGACACACGGACTGAATCGATTATTGGATCTCCGATATTCGGTCTTTGTTGCTCCAGGAAAGAGTGGATAGAGCTGTACTGATCGACTGCGGATAGTCGCGCGTGGAGAGGTAGAGGCTTTGACATCATTAAGACCGGTTTGATCGGACATGATCACAGCTGCACCAAGTCCCAAAGCTAGAGCAGTGTCGCACCAGGTATAAACAGTAGGCGAATTTACCAGACCATACTACGGTGTTGCACAACCGACAAAAATGAGTGTTTTAAGTAATACGTTATGACAGGATGTCCTAAAAAAAGACTGTCTGTCTTGTTTTTTTACATCCGAAGAAAATAAAGTCCTTGTTCATATCTTACCTGTGGCGTAAACACGAAAGTAGTATTTCCGATGCGGTAGAGGCTGCTGGTAGAAAGCACACCGATGTCCTTCGCTGTCCTGCCCGTGAGTCCTAGGCTCGGACAAGCACCTGAAAAGTAAAAGTGAGAACAACATCAGCAGATGAAAAGACTAACTCTACTTTTTGTCGGTCAATCCGGGCACAATAAGAGTGAATAAAAGTTTTTGACGACTATAAAAAAATGGGCGACCGCAAAACTTATGGCAGTTTAGTAATAGTTGTAAATGGTCGATCTGGAGCCGACAAAAAGGCGATTTAATCATGGAGAGCCTGCATGAAAGTGGAGGAAAGGTAGCAGCCGGGAGTAAACACAGCAGGGCGACTTGAGAAAAGCGAAAGCCAGAATATGGAGGAAAATAGTTCAGAGAAGTTTTCGACTGTCGAGACTACATCTCACCGTAAGCAACTGAACTGGCAAGCATCAAGTTCATTAGTTGTCTGCTTGGCTATTTCTGCGCTGATTGTCCATCGTCGTCTGATTGGAGCGATAGCAGAAGTATCGTCCTGCCTTTCGTATTCGGATGACGGAGGGTTGTTGAACTTATGGAGGCTGGTTGGCCTAATAGTTCACTGGTTTCCGCGCAGTTTGAAATTTTTGTCAGGTTATCGCTCGGCAACCTCACCGCTGATCTTACAAACCCGGTGCAGTCATCTGACCCTGGTCTTAATGGTGGTAATGGCGCAAAATCGGATGATCCAGGCGGAAAGTGACCGAAAAGCCACCTATTTGAATTGGCACAAAAATTTCGCTGTGCTCTCACCGGAAAATGCGGTATTTTATATGACGGTCACCGTGCAAAACCTGGTTTTCATCGTTAGCGTGACGACTGATATGTCAGATAATTGAACCGATCCCCAAGAACCAGGCCTCAATTGGGTGTCGCTCGCTCTAGCGGGGTCTGTCTTTAAAGGTCCAGGATGCGTTTCTGCTTTGAGAGTTGGATTTTAGCTGCCCACACAGGCGAATAAAATTTCCGCTTCAAGCAGTCGGCAGATCACATTTTCCATCCTACCAGGATATGCATAATTATCGAAACAGAGAATAAAGTAGGATGCTTGTGATGGAGTTGGTGGACCAGGGATTAGGTCAAGCACAGACGACCTGACAATAATTTTACCTTATGGTGTCACCGATGCACCATTAGACTTACCCATCCTTGACTGAAGACACAGGCAAGTCACAAGCCAACTTCAATGGCCATGATCAGACGACGAAGATCAGTCAATGAAGAGGTGAAATTACATGCAAAACCTATTAGCTGATAATGCGATTTAAATTATTGACTTTCCCTTCTGGTCTTTCACAGTAAACGATCGTGATAATTCATTATAACGCGAAAGGACTATTTTAATCGTCCAACCCCCCCCCCCCCCACCACCACCGACAGTATTTTTCCTGCTCGAAATGGAGGCGTTAGCCGGATAAAGGGACCTCGTGGTATAATCCTCCATCATAAGGGTACGAAGTAAAAGTGCAGTTTAAGTCCGAAAGAAACCAGGCTCTAATTTCACGTCAGGATGACATGGAGATGGCTGGCCAGTACTATTTGTCTTCTTCGGCGAACCCTTCAGATAGTCGAATGATCTTTCCGTAGGGTTGTGCACTCACCGTATTGAGTCAGCGCTCATATGCTTCGTACGAAGGCACATGGCTTGGAGGTGATACTTGTATTCCAGCAGAAGATAGGTCAGTGTGCCAGAAGGTTGGGAGTGTAAATACTTCAACTCAGTCAAACACCATCTGATCAAAGTCATTACTAAGCCGTGTTGCTTTTTTTGAAAGTCAAACCGGCTCGGACAAACGGTTAAAGAGTTAATAGGACCGAAAGGCGCGATCATCGGAGTAGTCCCTTTATTCGCCCGATGTGTCAGATTCAGATCCAAGCCCAGTATCAGAGACAAAGACGAACGTACAGGGGTTGCAATATTTAAATGACGAGATCGCTCTGCAGACGCGCGCCTATTGACAGAAAATCGCAAACTAGTCACTGCCCATTGAAAATTCATTACTGATGTTCGCAACAGGTAGCAAACCCGTTTGGCCAACTAACGCGGAGTGATTAATTGCTGAGTTTGCTTCTACATGATAAGGTTTTGATCAAGCCTGAGCCAGTCGGCTCCGGTTTTCACATGAGGAACCGAGTTTCCGGTATATACGGTCTCAAGCGTCATCTTTATTAGCTGTACCAAGGTAAGTTACCTAGAGATTGGGTTTCATGGAACCAGATGATTTGGCAATGATGGTAAGAAAAACTATTTAAGGGTGGTCCACGATCGCCATTTATCTATGCCATCACCGGACAATACAGTATTTTATGCGGCAATTACTGTGCAGACCTCAGTCGTTCGCCTCCTGGCAGCCTTTTTGTTCACCCCTGGTATCACGATGTCGCTCTCAGTCTGTCTTTGACCGTGAATTCAGGGATCAATCCTAAAACCCATTCAAGCAAAGTACATTCTTCCATGGCTCTGTTAATACTGATAACTCGCCTTGAAGAACACAGGAGAGGTTTCAACGAAAGTTTTGTTACACTGCTTCAGAGCAGGTCGGTCATATCAATCCACTTATGAATCCACTATAAATCAACAAGGATCATAGAGGCCGTGTTTACATGACAGTTCCCTAAAAGTAGTTAATGTAAACCAATAGTGTGACCATCAATGGTTGTCGGCTAACACAATACCATTTGTAATGAAATGTGCAATAATAGATAACCATCTGAAAAAAAGCGACAGACCGTACCTAAATCCTTGTAGATCTGACTCAGGACCTTTGCTGGGTATATACGGATCCCAGAGTCATTTGAGGCCTCACTGAAGGTTTGTGCGTCAACCTGATATTCGGCAAGGCGATCTTTGACGCTCTCATCTTCAGCCAACACGACCACTTGGACGACGAGGTCAGGCTTCGGCTCCGCACCCTGTAAAACAGATGGTCGGGGGAGGGAAATGTTAATTAAAGGATGTCTTCATCATAAGGATAGTGACTGGCTTGTTACAGTCTACTTGGCACGGCGAGAGTGACCGAACCTCTCTTGGCAGTTAGATGTTTGCTCTACATGCGACGCAGCCCTGGACGTGGTGTCACTAGAACGCCGACCGGTATTCTGGTCTTCAATGATTGCCTGCAACCGAACATGGCTTATACGCAGGTTCACACCTCGCGCTGGCAGACATACCGAAAGGTCTAGTTCGCGGTTTGACAGAACAGTTGTTGCCTCTGAATTCTGAGCTGCTTCCAAGTTTTCTATCATTTGCAAATTTTCCCATCTACCCTCCTTCACTTTGACTTGGAAAACTATCAATTGTCGACAACAACAGTATTTTCCATGATAAAAGGTCAATGCAAGAGGGGAACTTTCGAATTCGACCACATCTCGAATTTTGAGATAAATTCAATGACAGCAATTAACCAGGGTCTTAATTCTGTCGTAAATTATTTCAGAAGCGGTGACGAAAAAGACCTTGTGGATTTGTACCTAGCGTACTATAAGTGCAGGTGAAAGACTGCAGTGCATTTTAGATTATAGATAGGAAACTTACCATACGCCTTCCCAGGGGATCTATCTCTCCTGGCAGGAGAAGTCCATCCATAATTATGCGCGAAAGAATATACAGAGATTGACCCCACAGATGTGGAGCGGAGCCAATGGGTACCCGAACTTGGGAGTGTGGGTTTTTCAGCTCAGCATCAATTCTGTCACCGGGCAGAGAGTATAGCTCGGGCATGATAGGACAGAGTACTTCATCGGATTCATCCGTTGGTTTGGTGAATGGATTTGGCTGGGGAATCGAATCTTCACCACAATGATCATGGCACATTTTCTATTTGAAAAGAGAGCACAGATATTTTTTTCAACAAGGCTATACGTACGTTCGTAAGAGACCTGTGTTTAGCTGCACGAACGAACAAGCCAAATATCAACAATAAATAGATTAAACTGAACATAAACTTCATCTTGAATTTAAAAAGGCTAAACTGCAACATTCATTTAAAAAACGATAAAAATGATTGAATCTTACTTAAAATCAAAGAAGACTGAAAAGGTGTTTAAATCAACGATGGCCCGTTAATCAGATGTGCGAAAAGGTAATTGAGTGATCTCATTTAGTGTCTAACCGTAAAATTGACTTAAGGCGCATACGCAGAAAGACAAATGTGAGTCGTTAAATATCAGAAAGGTTTAGATTCAAAACTTTGGCAGCCCATATTTGTACCAAAATTTGAAGTACAAATCGAAAATTACTTCAGTATAAGTAACATGTTGAAAGAAACGAAAATCAGAAAAAAATAAATCCTGCATACGCGGCGAAGAACAACTTGCTCTAGTTGATCTAGATATCTTTGTGCGGTCGGTCTGTCACCATCAAAACATGCTCCCAATATTAGATAGGTGAAGAACAGAGGCCATTCGCATTCGATGCCCTCGAACATCCGCAGCTCCCAAGGCTCGTAGTGTAGACGACGTGAATCCTCAAGTGCAGTCCGATAACCGTCTCTCATAAACCGAATACAGCCGTAACTAGATATTGAAGTAAAAAGTCACTAATAAGTTTAAATTAAATAGGAAAAGGGGCAAAAACCTTAAGAAGTATCCGTATTTGGTTTCCATATAGCTGTTCATTAACCACAAAAAGTAAGATTAAGCAGATTGGTAGGTTTGTCAAGCAAACAGGCCAGTTAGGCATATAGTCCTTTACGCATACGACATTATGGCTTTCTATTCACCACGTGCCGTCCCTCATTGTATTTTGTATCCGATTATGACCATTCCCTGAGTTCAGTTGATTCGTGCCTGACGAGTTTTTTGAGGTTTCAAAAAACGACCTTACAAGAAATGTTAGAGGTACGAGGACAAGAAGTGGATGAAAACTCTAAAATGATAAAGCGGATGTCTGGGAACCACTCATTTTCGTCATTAAAAACTCGAATATTAAAAAAAACATAAAGATGGTTGAACGGATTTACTGAGAGAGGAAGAATCAGTGGTTAAAAATTACACTCAGTTTTGTTAACTGGTTATAAAGCTTGTTTTCAGGTGACATACCTTCCCAGCAACTTAGATAGAACTGTTGAGCGCGTCTTCTCAATTATTTGTTTATCATTCACGGCAAAGGCCGGATAACTAATAATTCCCAAGAGTGCTGCATCAGTTTCTTTGGAGTGCGATTCGCGAGGCAGCATATTTTCTAATACAGTGTTGCACTGCTGACTTTCATCCAGAAGAACATGAATAGTAGAGTTGCTTCCACCCTGAGGGCCGAAAAGATCGAGTCCGTTGAGAGACTCTAAAGCAGCCTAAAATAAAGGGAGTTAATAGTTCAGGAGAGTAAAGTACGTAGCAAACATAGTAGCAGAGACATTACTAACATGGGTGAACTTATTCTAAACTACAGCTGCATAGCGCCAGAATATTAAAAAACGATTTTCCACTATTATTTATCAAACTAATTTAAATTTTTCAGGACACTTCGCTCACCTTAGCCAATCCTACAGAGCTGGTGTTAAGCTCAGTTCGACCATGGTTTGTTTTATCTCCACGTTCCCAAATGCCATAATCCTAGAAAGTCATTAATTCAACCGATGCTTACGGGAATTCGAGAAGCGGGCTCAATATAGAATACGAGATTCTGGATGAATGCAACTTCAGAAACAGTCCAGATAATGCGCAGTCCTGGAAAGTTGGAGACGATTAAAGGTTAATACGCTTACCTGCAGCAGTCATTTGAGCCAGTGCAAGAAGGTATAGGGAAACTGCATCAATCTGCAAGTGACCCCATTCGAAATCGCCAACGACAGGTTTACATGTTCGAGAATCAAACTTTGCATGAAGCGCCACATTCGGGTCTTGTGTTTTCTTAAATGCTTCGACTTTGTCGGCCTGATACATATAGCACCGCAAAATGCCTCGCATCAGATTAACCACGCACTATTGATAAATTAAAAATAATTTTCTCACCTTCTCAAGTTCATAGGCTCGTGATCTATCTTCATCGATGGATGGAACCTTCCGATAAGCCATCGAAAGACCCCAAATCGACAAGGAAATGTAGACATTGTCTCGGATCCAAGCGTGAGGATTCTCTGGAGATGCCGGCACCAGGCCGGTCACCGTGTTCTACCACGGCATTTAATAAAAAAGCACAAAAAAACCTGCAAAGAAAGAATAGTTTCGTTAGCTAGCTTGAAATAGTAATTTAATTTTGTTCTGTCAATCCCCATTCCTCACGAACGGCAATGCAACAATGCGCGGAAAACGTAAAAGGTATATTAATTTTGTAATTTCCGCAGTAATTTCATTACAGTCAAATTTAGAGTAGTAGTTTTTTAGTACTTTACCACCCAAGTACTGGTGCTTTCTCTGGTGTTGATCATATATGTGGAAAGTTGTTTTGTCATCTTGCGCATTAAGGTGGAATATTTCTTACGGACTAATATCACTTCTTCGCAGGTATATGAAATGTAGGTGCTGAAGTTTCCTAGATGTATTGTGCTCTTTCGGTCGTAGTATGGTCCTTAAGAGCTGATCTTTCTCTTTCACTGACCCGAATAAAACCTTAACTACATTTTTCTAAGCATCGTCAACCATTGTTGACTAAATGAACAAATCTAGCAACAATAAATCAGCTGTAATTAATACATAGCAGTTTGCATAGCGCATGAGAGCAATGCACAGGGAGACGCTGAAGCGAAGGCAGTAAAGATCCATGGATTGGGGGTTTATATTGTCAAACGACAGGATCTTCGTCAATTACCGAACGACGTGAAGGACGTGTAGAGATGTGCCACCTGCGAAGGTTAAGGAAAAAAATTTCGTGATAAATCCTTTGATCCAAACGCAAAACACTCATATCAGCTTGTTACGCCAGGTCATTTGATTAAGTTAAGCACTACAACAAGAGAGAATTTTTTCACTATGGATTCCGTTAAACTCCTTTTCTTGTTAAGGGGGTGCCGTGTCCTCCCTTGCCTGGTTCATATATCTGCTGGTGGGATCCCCGCCACAATTGCATTAAAAGTGCTTATAATATATGTTAAGGGCAGGCCGTGGTTGTTCCTTAAAGCGGACCGCGCGACAATTTTTCAGGACGCTCACGAGGTAAGGATCAAATTTCGGTACGTTTTAGTAGGCTGAGCACATATGATAAAGGCGATGTATTGGTTGGTTTTCTGGAACGCCTTCGCGCAGGAACATACCATGTAAGCAAACACACAACCAAGCTTTTCAAGTCTGTCTTTACACTGGACGCTGCTCGCCTTGGCACAGTTACATTTATATAATCGATTCCACGATAGAATCTTTAATTAATTGAAAGTTATTTTTCAATGGCAACATCGAGTGTAACCTGCCTCGTTAAGGAACTACCCATTGCCCTTTTGGTCATTGTGACGTAAGGTAACCCAGGTACTCAGTTAAAAAGTTTCTGGCGTTTGATAAATTTCATATCACTGTTTTGACTCTGTCTTGAAACCGGAAGGAGGAGTATGAGGGAGTTTAAGTGTGAAGTCGATTCTACCCAAGGCTAATCTCACTACAAAATAATGCACGTGGAAGTTAATGGCCGTGCACCCACTCTGCTCCGCATTGGTAACAAGAGCCGAACTCGCTTGTTGGCAAATAACGGTATCTTCGAATGCGGGAATTTATTAAATAAGGTGTTCCATGTGCGTACCTCTCAATGTTTGATCCCAAACAGCTTGCTAAAAACGCAACAACATGAAAAGAGAGCATTTTTTGCCCTGACACGCGTTAACTACGTTCCTTAATTTCGATGCCCTCCATAGTAATTCTCACATATGATGAATGGATTCACCCCCTAGACAATGTTTCCAGCCACATTAGTCACTTAAACCCACTTGCACTACCAGAATATTAACCCAAGTGAAGACTAAACTGCAGGTCAAGAGAAGGAAGATAGAATAACGTCAATTCTGGAGACTCCGTCTGCATAAGACTTTTATGCATTGACTTCATTCAGGATGGGCCCCTGCCAAATAGGATCTTGTCTTGCGAAATACTTTGTTGCAAACTGAAAATCCCAAACCAACCAGACCTCCATATTGCCGTGGTATATCGATCCACAGGACAGCGAACGGACACGGACGAAGCACTCATCACAGAGGTAAAGCATATCTGCCGTAGCAAACACTTATTAATACTTGGAGATTTCAACGCTCCCGATATCGATTGGGTGTCAATGTACTGCTCGCGATCGGAAAATTCATTCGAACAGAAATTACTTCAGTTGGTAAATGACGAGTTTCTTACCCAACATGTCACAATGGATACGCGGTTCCGAAATGGGCAGCAGTCAAGCTGTTTGGATCTAGTTATAAGTAGAGATGATAATTGCATCCTTGCATTAAGTTCTTATGTGCCGCTTGGACGAAGTGATCATTGTGTTCGTGCTTGGGAGTACAGTCATTTTTCTGTACCCAAACGTCGTGCAGTTAGGGAGAGAAAAGTATGGAAAGGGGATTATCCCAAAATAAAAGAATTACTAAATGGGATAGACTGGAGCCCCGCACATGTACCTGACCCTAACGCTGCCTGGTTTTTCATTGTTAAATTGATTCAGCAGTTGGTAGAGAAATTCTGCCCACTTAAAAGGCGATCTTGCGTCTCCCGACCCGAGTGGGTGACATCGGAAATAAAAAGGAATCTCAAGAAGAAAAGAAGACTGTGGAGAACATATGCCAGATATCAACAACCGTAACATTTTTCCGCTTTTAAGAAACAGCGAAATCGGTGTCGGAATCTTCTGAGAAAAAGAAAAGATCAGCCTTTGAGTCAGAAATAGTCAAAGACATACCAAGAAATTCGAAAAGGTTTTGTGCTTACGTTAATAAGGCAAAACGAAATCGTGACTGCATTCCTTTGTCTTAAAGACAAGCAGGGAAACAGGTTAACTGATAACTCTGATAAGACCAGCCTCTTATCCAATTTCTTTATGTCCGTGTATACCGAGGAACCACCTTTTGACGAGGACGAATACTACAGTACTGCCACATCTACAAAACAAAATAAGCACGGTGTCGTTCCCAATGGACACAGTAAGAAAAACTCTGAAACAGCTACAGCCCACTAAATCACCTGGCCCAGATGGTATATCCGCAAAAGTTCTCAATGAACTCATAGACCAGCTGGCCTCTCCGCTCTCCAAGATATTTGAAAGTTCGATGGAGGCGGGGGCTCTGCCTACCGAGTGGAAGATAGCCAACATAACCCCCATCGATAAAGGAGGAGAGAGGACATCACCAAACAGTTTCCGACCAGTCCGCCTCACAAGTATCTGTTGCAAAATGATGGAGAAGATAATCAAAACGGAACTGATGAGGCATCTTGAAGAGAACGATGCAGCAAGTCTTTCTGACTTAATGTCAGTCAGGAGTTTTTTCTCACTGCCAGCCTCTACCCACTGAATATTTCATCTGACAATGCCTGTAAACCGGTATTAAATACAGCTATTATTATTATTATTATTATTATTATTATTATTATTATTATTATTATTTCTAATAGCATCCTCGAATTTGTGCCAATCAAAATTGTCAAGCCCTACACTTCGGAATCCACCGTCCCCCACTTTATTTGCCAAGACAAAAGAAATTGAGGAAGCAATTAAAAAGATCAATATACTATTTCGTTATCTGT